>BLSH010173996.1:227083-238668 GCA_018402905.1 Glandirana rugosa | reverse complement strand
GCACTGGAACATTAGACTGGACAGCGGGTACTGGAACATCAGAATGGACAGCGGACACTGGCACATCAGAATGGACAGCGGGTACTGGAACGTCAGACTGGACAGCGGGTATTGGAACGTCAGACTGGACAGCGGGCACTGGAACGTCAGACTGGACAGCGGGCACTGGAACGTCAGACTGGACAGCGGGCACTGGAACGTCAGAATGGACAGCGGGTACTGGAACGTCAGAATGGACAGCGGGTACTGGAACATCAGACTGGACAGCGGGCACTGGAACATCAGACTGGGACAGAGCAGTTGGTGTAGAGGCAGTATTGGATATAGGCTGGATAGTGCTGGTTGGGAAAAACTTCCGTTTCTTCTTAGATTTTACCATTGGAGTTCTGTAAGCGACTGCAGGGCTGAGAGTAGTGGGTGCAGCTGATGAAAGAGTATGGCTGGAGTATGGTAAGGAGGGAGTAGTCAGCAAAGAGGATCTTTGCGGAATTGTTGCAGGCAGCAGAGAAGAGGTTGGTGGGTTAAAGGCTGGGTAGGTGCAGCAGGTGGAGATGGGGTACAGGTATTTGGTAGGTAGCGAAGTATATTGGGCTGTGGTTGCTGTAGTTGAAAAAGTACTTTGGGCAGGTAGGTCTCTGGTGGCAGAAATGGGTTGGTGCAAGCTGAATGGGGCAGAATATAATATATCTGACCATGCCTGTATTAAAGGTTGAACAAAAGTTGGTGTACATACAGCCTGTCTGACAAGAGCCTGCACTGAGTTAATGCACTCTATTAACACCGGTCGAGGGCGTGCTGAATAATGTTCAAAAAAATATGCAGAGTCATCCTCGAGTAAAAATGTCAGTGATTCTACCTGAGCTTTGGTGAAAGGAGGGGAAAAATCATCACTGCCCTTAGGAATGCTGGACAAAGCCAACTCTACACACACCTGGATCAAAGGCTGAGCATCACTGAACAACATACTGCCCTGATCAACTAGGACATGAGCCAGATGTATGCATTCCAAAAGCTGTTCACTAGACCATTCCTTCAACATTTGGCGGCAATAATCAGAATCCTCTGTCACCAGCAGAGAAAAATAAACAACCTCCTCCGGATGCATGTTGTTACCAAAACCAAGATGGCTTCCAAGTGCAGTCACTTCTGGTCAGGACTGGCCTTGGTGTTAAGTCAGCAACTGGTGTGACCAGAAATGTGTGAACTGCACAGAGAATACCAGACACAACGTAAAGTGAATAAAGTGATTTATTAAAAGAAAGGTAAATGGTGATCAAAACGCATATCTAATATAACAAACCATGAAATGTAACTAAATAACAAAAAGTAGTGAAACTGTCTAAATAGGTAAAGGGGAATGTCCAAACCGTAAATGAAGCCAGGCCAGGGTCATACACGGGAGATCAGCAGAGGGGGCAGGGAGCAGGACAGGACAGGCACAGGGAGCAGATGCTGGAGAACACGGGGGGAAGATCAGGCTGCAGACAGGGGTCCCAGAGCGGATACAGGATTTCCGGATTGCAGGTTACAGGATTCAGAGGCACATGGAGACAAAACACCAAGGCATCATGCATATGGCAGTCAGGGTTTAAATATCCTTCCTGTAACGAGCATCAGGTGGTGACTCATGGGCCTCTGATTGCTGGGAGACACTCGCTGGTGGATACTGGAATTGCAGCCAAAGAATCCCCGAGCCGCAGCGCCACCCGCTGGAGGGACTATTCCTGACAACTGGACACAGTATTCTAAGTGAGGTCTCACTAAAGATCTATATAGAGGAATCAGAACCTCCTTCCTCCTGCTGGTGATCCCTCTACTGATACATCCCAGAATTTTATTTGCTTTTCCCACTGCCTGGTTACACTGTTTGCTCATTTTGCAATCATCTGAAATAAGCACCCCCAAATCTTTTTCTTCTGTAGTGCTGGCTAACACTGTGCCCCTAATGCTGTACTCTCTAAGCGGATTCTTTTTCCCTAGATGCATTATTTTACATTTAGAAATATTGAACTGCAGTCTCCACTGCTTTGACCAATCTTCCAGCAATGCCAAATCATGTCCCAGTATATGTGAATAGATTGGGAGACCCTAATGAGCGGAGTATTCGATGGCTTCGGCCAAAAAAATCCAGAAAAACTCGGATTTGATATCCCTTTTCCAAAAACGGAAGAAACTATAGAAAAGAAGGTAGTCTTTTATTGACACATAAAATCCTTCAACAACAACCACATTAGGGAAAACATTAACCCCTTAGGACAATGTGTCCATATCTTCCCCACCTTGGAAAGGCCTGGACACCAAGTTCAAAGATGAATGGGAGAAGACTCTAAATCTCTGCACTAAAAATCTAATGATACTTCTGATTGAAGAGTACAACTCGAGAATTAAATTACTAGATGAGGAGAATAAGTCAAAACTCCTTATACTACAGAATCACTCCAATTATAAACCTCTTGAAGTGGAACTTAAAGAACATATAGAGCACCACACAAAAGGGATCATCATTGGCAAGAGAACTAACCTCATTTGCAGAACACAAAGCATACAGATGGCACAATCAAAACAGACAGTATAAAAATAAACGAAAAGGAGACAATTCAGAGGACACCCAATCTAATTCATCACAAGCTTTATCTAATGCATCTTCTCTTTCATAGGGTCCTATGGGCTGCCGATACCCACGAAAGAACAAACCGTGCCCTAGAAGTGAAGGAACACAGGAGTAGAGATGAGCGAACCCGGACTGTAAAATTCGGGATCGTACCGGACTTTGGGGTGTCCCTGCCCCGATCCTGATCCTGGACATTAAAAAGAAAAGTCTGGGATCGGGTTCGGCATTCAGGTATTTTTGCCGCCTTTTCTATAGCTCCTGGGCAGACAATCAACAAGCTTTTCCCTAGTTTGCCCTTAGAAGCCATCACAGCCATGCCTACTAATGGCATGGCTGCGATTGGCCAGTGCATCATGTGACCCAGCCTCTATATGGGGCTGGAGTCATGTAGCGCCGCGTGTCAGATCGTCTCAGACTAGAATAGGGAGAGTTTCATGCCGCTGCTGTGAGGGAAAGATTAGCGTTCACAACCATCTAAGACTGCATTAGGGAGACCTTCATTGCGGTCCTGTGAGGGACACATTAGCGTTCAGAACCATCTTATAGTGCATTAGGGAAATGTTCCTGTTGTTGCTCTGAGGGAAAAATTAGCGTTCAGAACCATCTTATAGTGCATTAGGAAAACGTTCCTGTGGGTGCTCTGAGGGACAGTTTATCGTTCTAAAAACAACTACAACTGCATTAGGGCCAGGTTCCTGTTTGTGCTCTGAGGGACAGTTTATTGTTCTAAAAACAACTACAACTGCATTAGGGCCAGGTTCCTTTTGGTGCTTTGAGGGAGAGTTTACCGTTCTAAAAACAACTACAACTGCATTAGGGCCAGGTTCCTGTTGGTGCTCTGAGGGACAGTTTATCGTTCTAAAAACAACTACTACTGCAATAGGGCCAGGTTCCTGTTTGTGCTCTGAGGGACAGTTTATTGTTCTAAAAACAACTACAACTACATTAGGGCCAGGTTCCTGATGATGCTTTGAGGGAGAGTTTATCGTTCTAAAATCATTTCATACTGCAGTAGGGACAGCTTCCTGTCGGTGCTGTGAAAGACAGATTATCGTTCTAAAATCATATCATACTGGTGTAGGGAGAGGTTCCTGCTGCTTGTGTGAGCGGTGCATTTCTTACACAAAAATAAAAAGTGCATCTACAATTTTCTTGTGTTACAAAAATAATAATAATATATATATATTTTTTGTATTAATAAATAGTGCTACATAGTACATTTGTGTCCAGAATGAGGAGAGCGTCAAATAAGGGATGTGGTGGTGGTCGTGGTGCTGCTGGTGTTGGTGGTGTTGCCGAAGCTCCTGTTGCAAGGAGAGGACGTGGTCGATCTGTGCCAGCTACACGCATAAGTGAAACACCTTCCTCAGGTAGCCGACAGAACCTTCAATGTTATATGGTAGGCCTGAATGCCGCTCAACGAATGGTGAGGCCAGAACAAGTACAGGCGATAGTAGATTGGGTGGCTGACAATGCCTCCAGTTCCTGCACATTGTCTCCCACCCGGTCCCTTGATGAAAGCTCAGAGTTGGCACCTGAACCCCATGGCCATCTGTCTTTCACCTCAGCCCCTTGTAAATCATCTAAGCAGTCTGAGCCAATAGTCATGCAGCAGTCTCTTATGCTTTTTGATGACTCTGCTGCTGTGCTTTCCATGGGCCATCCACATAGCCCTGGCCCAGAAGTGGAAGACATTGAGTGCACTGATGCCCAACCACTTCTGGTTCAGGATGAGGACATGGAAACACCACGGCAGCAGGTCTGTGATGATGATGATGAAACACAGGTGTCAACTGCTGCGGCTTTCCTCAGTGTGCAGACTGACAAGGAGGGTAGTGGTGAAGGGTGGGTGGAAGATGAAGAGGTCCTAGACCCCACATGGAATGAAGGTCATGCGAGTGACGTGTGCAGTTTGGAGGAAGAGGTGGTGGTCGCACAGAGGCACAGCAAAAGAGGGAGCAGGTTGCAAAAGTGGAGCGAGCGTACCCTAGACAGTAGGCCTGCTTACCCACCGCACCCAGGGACCTAGCACACCAAAAGCAGCTCAAATGTGTTCCCCAGCGTGGCAGTTCTTCAGACAATGTGCTGACTACAAGACACAAGTGGTTTGCACACTGTGCAATGAGAGGCTGAAGCGCAGCACAAATGTTCTAAACCTGAGCACAACCTCCATGACCAGGCATCTAAATGCAAAGCACTTGCTGCAGTGGAATAAGTACCTCAAAATCCAAGAAATGTCTCAGCCTCCTCCTGGTTCCTCTTCTGCTGCTGCCTCGGCCTCTACCTCCACCTCTACAGTGCCAGTGTCACCTGCCACCCAGCAAACAGACGATGTGACAGCAACGCCACCATGTCCGCCACCATCCCCAAGCATTTCCACATGGTCCCATGGAAGCTTACAGCTCTCCATCTCCCAAACACTGGAGAGAAAGAGGAAGTACCCCCCTACCCACCCACGATCCCTGGCCCTGAATGCCAGCATTTCAAAATGCCTGGCCTTTGAAATGCTGTCATTCCGTCTGGTGGACACGGACGGACAGTTTTAAAAACCTGATGGTGGTGGCTGTCCCACATTATGTGGTTCCCAGCCGCCACTACTTTTCCAGGCGAGCCACCCCTTCCCTGCACAAACAAGTCGGGGACAAGATCAAGTGTGCACTGCTCAACACCATCTGTGGCAAGGTCCACATAACCACTGATACGTGGACCAGTAAGCAAGGGCAGGGACTCTATATCTCGCTAACTGCACTCTGGGCAAATGTAGTGGCGGGTGGGCCTGAGGCGGCTAGCCATTTGGCGCATGTCCTTCCGCCACCCAGTATTGCAGGGCATTTCTCTTTGCCTCCTGTTGCCTCCTCCTCCTACTGCGCTTCCTCCTCCTCCTCCTCCTCCACCACCTCCTCATCCACTCAGCGTAACACCTTCACCACCAACTTCAGCACATCCAGGGGTAAACAACAGAAGGCTGTTTTAAAACTGATATGTTTGCGGGATAAACCCCACACTGCGCAGGAGCTGTGGACAGGTATTGAACAACAGACCGATGAGTGGTTGTTGCCACTGAGCCTCAAGCCCGGCCTGGTGGTGTGCGATAATGGGCAAAAACGCGTAGCTGTTCTGGACCTAGCCGGTTTGACGCACATCCCTTGCCTGGCGCATGTGCTGAATTTGGTGGTGAGAAATTTCTAAAAAACTACCCGGATATGTCAGAGCTGCTGCAGAAAGTGTGGGCCATCTGTGTGCGCTTTTGGCGTTCTCACCCTGCTGCTGCTCACCTGTCTGCACTGCAGCAGAACTTCGGCCTTCCCGCTCACCGCCTCCTATGCGACGTGCCCACAAGGTGGAACTCCACCTTGCACATGCTGGAGAGACTGTGCGAGCAGCAGCAGGCAATAGTGGAGTTTCAGATGCAGCACGCACGGGTCAGTCACTCTGCGGAACAGCACCACTTCACCCCCAACGAGTGGGCCTCCATGCGAGACCTGTGTACCATATTGTGGTGTTTCGAGTACTCCACCACCATGGCCAGTGCCGATGACGCTGTTCTCAGCGTTACTATCCCACTTCTATGTCTCCTTGAAAAAACACTTTGGGCGATGATGGAAGAGGATGTGGCACAGGAGGAGGGGTCATTTACAGGCCAGTCATTCACAAGTGGCTTGGAGGTGGGTTCCTGCACCAGCATAGGCCAGGTCCAAAATTTTCAAGCCAGGGGACAGTTCTGGAGGATGAGGAGGATGGGGATGATGATGAGGAGGAGGAGGAGAAACCGTGGTCACAGCAGGGTGGCACCCAACACAGCTCATGGGCATCACTGGAGCATGGCTTGGGGGATACGAAGGACACTGATGATACACCTCCCACAGAAGACAGCTTGTCTTTGCCTCTGGGCAGCCTGGCACACATGAGCGACTACATGCTGCAGTGCCTGCTCTACAACAGCCGAGTTGCCCACATTTTAAGTTGTGCTGATTACTGGGTGGCCACCCTGCTGGATTCCCAGTACAAGGACAACGTGCCGTCCTTAATTCCCTTACTGGAGCGTGATCGGAAGATGCATGACTACAAGCGCACTCTGGTAGACACGCTGCTGAGGGCATTCCCAAATGACACCGGGGGCTCAGTGGAATCACAAGACGAAGGCAGAGGAGGAGAAAGAGGTCACCAACGCAGCTGTGGCACCGCCAGCACCTCAGAAGGCAGGGTTAGCATGGCCGAAATGTGGAGAAGCTTTGTCAGCAGCACGCCACCACAAACAGCACCACCAGCTGATAAGCAACGTCTTAGCAGGAGGCAGCATTTCAGCAACATGGTGGAACAGTATGTGTGCACACGCCTACACGTACTGACTGATGGGTCTGCCCCATTCAACTTCTGGGTCTCCAAATTGGCCACATGGCCTGAGCTTGCCCTTTATGCCTTGGAGGTGCTAGCCTGCCCTGCAGCTAGTGTATTGTCTGAACGTGTGTTTAGTATGGCAGGGGGCATTATCACAGACAAGCGCAGCCGCCTTTCCACAGCCAACGTGGACAAGCTAACCTTTATTAAAATGAACCAGGCATGGATCCCACAAGACTTGTCTGTACCTTGTGCAGAATAGACATTTAGACCGGCCTCACACAGCCATTGGTATCCTTTTTTTTAATATGTCTCAATATTTTGGGGGCTAATTCTAAAAAAAAACAAACAAACAAAAAACAGTGTTGGCTAGCTCCTCCTCCTCTTCCTCCTCCTCCTCCTCCATCACCCCCACTTCCACCTACACTGTCACGGTCATGGCCTGGTCAACCTCTAGGCTCCTACTCCACATCCACCTCCTCCTCCCATTTTTTTTTTGTTGATTTTAAGTTATTTCCCTATCCACATTTGTTTGCAGGGCATTTGTCCTACTCTTAACCCCATTTTGCTTCCTTTTGCAGCCTTCTAGCCCTTTCCATGACTATTTTACAGCCATTTTTGTACCCAAAAGTTCGGGTCACCATTGACTTCAATGGGGTTCGGTGTCCGGGGTCAAGTTCGGATCATGTTCGGTACCGAACCTGAACAGTTTCACGAGGTTCTGCCGAACCCGACGAACTCGAACATCCAGGTGTCCGCTCAACTCTACACATGAGCAATCATCCAAAAAGCGTATACCGGATCTGCACTCGGGTAGGACTAACTACACACCTGCACAAACTGAAGGTAACGCACCGGGCACCCCCACATGACCCAACTACCCCATATTCCTGGCTTCTCAAAGGAATGCACACTCAGACACTCCGTGAACACAAGACAATTTTTTATTGTTACCCCCAACATAGAACCCACCAACACACCGTGCACCTAGCACATCACACTATTGGCAACCATGAAGATGTGTTGACAGTTGTTAGCCTCTATGATTGCCAACTCTCCACTGCTGAACTATCCGTCTTAGCAAAAGGACTGAGCTTCTGTCCAGACGCTAACATGGACAGATTCGAATTCCTAAAAGCACTTATTCGCCCTCAAGCTCACATTTAAAACCATGTTTTTTAAAGGAAAATGTACTACTTTAACCAATAACGCTCCAGTAGACCTGGAAGCAGTTGATGCCCTCACCTCCCCCTAGAAGAAAATAAGTCAGAAGACCTTATAAACAGTATTAATCTTGAACTGTTGTTGGAGGTAGAAACACAGGAAGCTCCACCCAATCCCGCTCCTAAAAAGATGCATAAGAAATCAGATCTGTTCCCACTCCTTAGCACCAATTCAAATGTGACAGCTTTTATTAAAGCAGCCAGCGAGGACATAAACAAAATAAAAATTCAGCATGATGAGGGAAATTTAAGCTCGGAAGAAAAATTAGCACTCCAGTCCCTATCCAATAATGCTAGTATAGAAATCAAACCCTCGAACAAAGGAGGGAATGTGGTGATCATGAATAAACCACAATATGTTGAAATGTGTGAAACAAATATTGTCTAACAACTTGTGGTATCACAAAATACCACGTAGTCTAATAGACAGATTCAAACAAGATTTTTTATGAATTTGTTGATCTTGCATTCCTCAATGGCATCTTGGACAAGGGACAGTGAGAATTTTTGTGAACTCCATTCCCACACATTCCCACTTTTTATGCGTTACCCAAACTTCACAAAAAATCCAATCCCCCCCAGTCCATCCAATTATATCAGGAAATGACTCGCTTACTGAAAACTTAAGTCGTCTCATTGACGAGTATTTATGTCCGCACGTGCTAAGTCTTCCCTCCTTTGTTCAAGGTACTATACATCTCTTACAGATCCTAAAAGGTGTTACTCTATCCCCTGAAGCTATTTTAGTTGCCATCAGCGTTGATGCTCTTTATAGCTCAATTCCGCACCATTTGGGTATTACCTGCATACGCAGGATATTGTCCGAGCGTACATGCCATGACTGGTGGTTCGCTAATTTATAATCGAAGCCTTCGACTTCATTCTGTACCACAACTTCTTTGGCTTCGCTGAGAGCCTTTTCTTCCAAGTTCAGGACGTGGCGATGGGGACGTGCTGTGGCCCGTCATACGCAAACTTGTTCCTGGGGGAATGGGAGAGCATGCTCTTCGAGATCAACGAGATGATGCAATTTGAACAGTACATATGTCTTTGGCAATGCTACATAAACAATATTTTCATGGTGTGGGAGGGACCAATTGATCTGCTACATAGATTTCTTACTCAAATTAATGTCAATCCCATGAATTGAGCATTTACTATGACTCATGATTCCCACTCTATTCCTTTTTTGGAGGTAACAATATACAAAAATAGGGATGGACATCTAGGGAGCACACTCTACCATAAGCTTATAGCAGGCAGCAGCGTGCTGCATGCTACCAGCTTCCATCCTCTACCACTGATTAGATCCATCCCATTCAGTCAGTTTCTGAGCATAAAAATAAACTTCTCAGATGAACAGTCCTTCAAGTTAGAAGCAGATAATTTGAGGGAAAGGTTACTCCGTAGAGGTTACTCCAAATTCTCTCTGAGAAAAGCCTATAATCGTGCTGTAGGCAGGCCAAGACATCAACTCATACACACCAAAAAAACGAATAAGACCTCGAATGACCAGAATATCCACATGATCACAAAATACTCAAACCAATTCTGCACCGACACTGGCAAATTCTTATGGGTGATCCCATTATAAAACCATGTATCCCTGCAGCACCCGCAGTCACATTTTAACAAGCAAAATCACTTAAGGACTATCTTGTTCATAGTGAATATTGCACCGAACACAAAGACCCTTGCAAGTTTCTGGGCACCTTTACACGTGGCGGCTGTGCATACTGCCAATTCATGGCTTTAGATATAATGATGGTAGTTAAATATGTAATTGTCAAAAGAAAACTAACCAAGATGTGCAAACTTGTGTGTGATCATGGGCCCAGTGGAGCTATACCTATATCTGAACAGACAACAGAGAACAGTACCCCAAAGTCTAGTTTAATATGTATCACTTAATTGCCTTTAACCCTGAGAGAGGTACTGAGGCCGTCAATATAGCCCCTAAACATCCAGCACTAGACTTTCAAATTATATATTTTGTGTGGTGGCCATTCAATGTCTATTTGAATCTTCTTTTTCTTTGTTTCTCTTAATTTTTCACATATTTTCACATTTGGATAAAGGATGTTAAATATTTCTTAATGTTTTGTCTTTATATTCCTTAATTTACCAAATGCAGTTTCATAAGACAAGAAACTGTATTTTCTATTGCCTGCTTTTATCCACTTTAAATCCAATGTGCATTAACATTCATTAGAATATCATCTATCAAAAAAATAAATTAAAGCAATTTATCTGCAGTACACAGAATGTATGCTGTCAACATCTTTCCGATTAGGTTGATCTTTGACTGCATGCAAATGCAACAAAATACAGTACATCACTCTTCCAGTGAAGGTTGTGAGCTGTTAGTAAGATACTATAAAACAATTAAGGCAGAGCGTTTCAGAATAAACTAATCTATGCAAAATATTCTGCTGGATCAGTAGCTATCATGGAAAACAAGGGCCAATTTAAGAGATGCTGACAACATAACAGACATTTAATGAATAAATTAGCACAATGCAAGTTTATAGAAAAAGAGTATTATATTTTCAAGCTCACATTCATAATACCTCTATAGAGTCAGATATTGTACACTAATGATATACTACTGCATGTCATGGCATATTTCCAGAAACCATTTCCTTCAATGAGTATCAGCATGTCTGCACTTGAAATATTTCAGTTTGAAGAGGCCATTACTACTATGACAATATAAAATTAAAGTGTTAGCAATCCATAAGCACTGATGCTTTGTACTAAATCTTTTGTACACTGACTTATACATTAGTCAGATAAAAGACATGGAAAGTCATCATACTTCAACACAACATTATAATTTTAACAGAGGAAACAAATACACTTCTACTATGATCTTTTCATAGAACAAAATGGGGGCCTTACATACATGCATAAATGCACGCTCGCGCACACACACAGCTTATTTAGAAATGTGTACACTGTAAACAATGTCTGAAATTAATTGTAAAATTCAGTGAAATCATGACATCAAAATGTTGTAAATTGAAAAACAATAAAATGATGTTAAATTTACACAAATATTCTGTAATTACTAAAAATACAATTGTAAAATCCTGAACCAGTCCCTTTTCACTTTCATCGATGGACCTTCTCGTCTCGTGTCTCTTGTACTACTCTCCTACTGCCACTACTACATAAGGGAACAATCTTCATATGGGCAAAACTTTCACGGTTGTGAATTTACAGCGTCACCGTGAAATTGGTTCGTCACCGGTCGGACAGGGAGAACATTGTGTAAAAGTGACATTTTAATTGTCAATACTAACCAAGTCCTAAAATGTTAACATAAAAATCATTAATGTCTTATAAACACATTTAAATTGTAGTAAAATAACAAAAAGTTAAATGTTGTAAAACTACAGTACTAAAGTGAC
>BLSH010173996.1:215868-226251 GCA_018402905.1 Glandirana rugosa | reverse complement strand
AAAAAAAAAAAAAAAAAAAAAAAAAAAAAGATTGCATGGTCTTCCAATGGAGTATAAACCGCATGGGTCATGTATATAGGCTGTATAGGTATCAGAAGCACCAAGTTAGACAGCCAGATGAGGTGAAACAGTGCTCGCATTGCACATGGTACAGAGGGGGACGCCAGACAAATAGAGTGTATAGCTCAGTGTAGTTACCTGTCTCCGTAAGGACCGTCCGTGTGTGGGCTGCATGTGGTTTTCAAAAAACATGGCCGCATATATAGGGCAATCAGCGTCAGGGACAGCCAATCCGGCTTGATACGCACAGGTGCCGACTGCTTGTGTAGTGTGGGCGGGCGGCCCACTAATCAAGCACAGAGGGACCCTCCGGAGTGTATGGCGCGCGGCGTTACCCCGCCCATGGGGGCGGGATGACGTCACGCGTCAATATCCCCGCTGGCAGGTGTGTCCCAACGGACAGAGGCCCGCTGGGACAAAAAGCTCGCTCCTACAAGGAAAGCCCCGCATATGCGGGGATATATATCCAGTGGAGCCTACCTGCCGGATGGTGCAGACCTTGCCGGGCTGCTTGAAACTTGGCCGATGGTACTTCAGTTAAGATGTAAGTGATGGTTCACCTCAGCTTTCTCTTACCTTCTGTCCTTTCCCTATGGGAATACATTCTTACCAAACTACCTGCATTTTATACTTGATCTCTACATGCATGATAACATTGTCCTGTATGATTGAACTTTGTTACAGACAGCACAATTATTGTTCTGCGTGATGCACATAATCCCCTGATGAAGGATTGACCGAAACATGTTGGGATATCTGAGAAATAGCCCCAAGACCCTGCTTACACAGCGGCTCCTTGAATGTGCCTATTCTCACATGCATCCAAGCATTTTCCAAGTATATATGCTGTTTAAACTGTAATACCATGTTGAGACAAATTCTATTTTTGTCCTTTTACAATTGCATTTGATGTATGTATTGTTTGTACTTAATTTTCGATTTTGTATATCCATACATAGCTTGAAGTGGACTGGGAACCCTGTGTCCCAGCTCACTCCAAGGTTGGAATACAGTATATGTTTTTGTATCAATAAAGCTGTATATTTTTTACTACTTCTCAATTCCCTTTTTGTACCTCATACACCAACTGCCTGTAAAGTCCAGGGGATAACATACAATCTGGGAGTATCTCCCTCTTTTTGAATTTCTAGTTTACAGGACGTGGCAGTATTTTTTTGTCCTTACAGAACCACTCTCCCCCTAAATTTACTCTGTTTGCAATCAACATCTGCCTGCTGTAACCATCTGTAACTGCTTACACTTTTCCCTGCAACACAAAAGCCAATCTGCTTGTCTGCAATCCACATATGCCTGCTGTAGCCATCAGCAACTGCTTACCTCAATCTCCTCACGCATCACAAACTTACTGAATGACATATCGGTATGGATGTCATGCCACTTTCTCAAACAAAATCTTTCTAAAACTGAGCTAGTAATATTTCCTCCTCCCCGGTCCCTTCTTCATGACTTTGCCATTGAGATCAACGGCACAACCACTGGTCCTTCCATACATGCCAAGGTGCTTGGTGTAATCCTAGACTCCGACCTCTCTTTCAGCCCCCACATCCAATCACTAGCTAAATCTTGCCGCCTTAACCTCCGCAACATCTCCAGAATTCACCCCTTCCTAACTAACGACACTACAAAACAACTTATTCACTCCTTGGTTATTCCCCGCCTTGACTACTGCAACTCCCTCCTCACTGGCCTATCTTTACACAGGCTATCCCCCTTCAGTCTATCATGAATGATGCTGCCAGACTTATACACCTTACTAACCGATCAGTGACTGCTGCCCCGCTCTGCCAATCGCTTCACTGGCTTCCCCTACCCCACCGTATAAAATTCAAAATACTAACCACAACATACAAGGACATCCACAACACTGCCCCAGCTACATCACCAATCTCACCTGCAGATATCGCCCAAATCGTCCTCTCCACTCCTCCCAGGATCTCCTGCTCTCTAGCTGCCTTGTTACCTCCTCCCATGCTCGCCTACAGGACTTCTCCAGAGCCTCTCCCATCTTCTGGAACTCCCTTCCCCAAAATGTCTGGTCAGCCCCCACCCTGTCCTTCTTTAGGTGATCCTTGAAAACTCACTTATTCAGGGAAGCCTACCCCACCTCCATCTAAGAACTGTGCTTGAGTCACCTCTATCAGATCATCCCCTGCAGCCATTACCTTTTAAAACCCCTCCCCCTCTCTTTAGATTGTAAGCTCCACATGTGGGGCCCTCCTATTACTTCTGTATTGAACTGTATTGTACTTGTACTGTGTCCCTTCTTAATTGTAAAGTGCTGCACAAACTGTTGGTGCTATATAAATCCTGTATAATAATAATAATAATAATAATAATAAAAGAACAGGAAGTAACTGTTAATCTTACCTTAAAAATATATTAAAAGAAAAGGAAGTGGCTCACAACAGGAAGTGACTTAGAACAGGAAGTACAATCAACCTGTAAGGCCCTCTTCAGCTCCTGGCCTTTGCATAACTGTAAGTTTGAGTTTCTAATACTGTTCTAAATTCTATTTACTTTGATTTTCCTGGCTCTTTTATATCCTTAGTTCAGACTTTAGCAGAAATGTGCTACATCATACTTAGCATGTGCTTTTTATAAATCTGTGCTATTAGTATTTTTTTTTCCACAATAATTTTATTGTCAAATTTCAAACCATACATTGAAATGTCATCTAGAACATATCCATCACATTATGGGTTACAATATTCATGTCGGAAAACAATAGCATACAGAGATGACCATACAGTGTAATGTTGTTGCAATCTCAGGTTGTACATATTTTGTTTTTACAGTGACACCCACGAGGGGGGAATGTGGCCCACCCATCCCTGGCACCCCTATTGGGATCACATGTGTAGTCCGAGACGGGGGTCCCACTAAGAAGGGAACCTGTCACCATGGGATCTTTAGCATCTTCTAATCACTGAGGTTGACGTCAGTGTATGTTTTGTTGCAAGAAGCAGGTAACCCTGGTCTAATTGATATGTGCTCAACCTTTTTTTTGTGATCATCAATAAATAAGGGCACTTAATATGTTATCAATATTAGTAGCACATAGAATAGTCTATTCAATAACGGTAAAAGAATACATTTGATTAAATAAATTAAAAGCTATCCCCTTTGGCAAGATCTGTATCAGACGAAACGTACGTCAGGGAGGACACGCTGACGTCATCGCCTTCTGATTGCCGGCCAGATTTTTGTATACTGCTCGTGATTTGCTTTTTTTTTTCTCAATAATTTTTTATTAGTTATATACAGAAAGTACAAATTGAATACAGTAATAAATGTTGTAGACTAGTAACGTAAAATGCACTGATACATACAATAGGTTACAGGTTGATGGTATACACTGTTGATACACATAAACTCTGACCAATTTATCTGATCAAGTTATCTGATCGCAAGGGTTAGTTGAGTAACTTGACAGTCAGACCATGCAGCCTGTTCGCCCTTGCCACCCCATTGGGAACTTACTGTGACAGGGGGGGACAGGGATTGCGATATTAGTGGATCCTTGCATGTTCAGTTGTTTACAAACTAAAGATAGGAATAACAAAGAAAAAGAAACAAAGTACACATTATCAAGATAGAGAACTTGTAATTGTTCGGTAATATCAGGAAGGGTTAAATTTGCTAATTTTGGATGACCAGTCAGCGTAATCCCCAGGTAGGGTATACCCTTGGGGCTCCATGTATATGGGAGTTGGTCCTGTAGCTGCTTCTTCACCTTGGGTGAGGTATTTATATCTAGGATGAGAGATTTTGTGTAATTGACCCTGTAATAGGATATGGCGCTGAAAGCTTCTAATATATTGTGAGCGTGAGGTAGAGATATGGAGGGGTTTGTTAGTAGTAGAATCACATCATCAGCAAATAGATTTATAACATGGTGTTTCCTTTCAAATTGGAACCCTGTGATGTGTGGGTTAGATCTTATGGCCTCTGCCAGGGGTTTTATAACCAAGTTAAAGATGTATGGAGACAGGGGGCAACCCTGTCTTGTGCCGTTAGAGATGATGAAACCTTTTGAAAGCAATCCTGAGGTATAGACCTGTGCGTTCGGACAGGAGTACAAGGTCAAGATTGCTTCCTTGATGGGTCCTATGAATCCAAATTTATTCAGTACTTGTGACATATACCCCCAGTCTACTCTATCAAACGCCTTCTCTGCATCTATAGAGAGGAGCAGAGAAGGCGTTTGGTGCTTCCCCGCATTGTGCAACACATTTAAAATGCGCCTTGTGGCGTCCGAGGGCTGTCTTCCCCGAACAAACCCCATCTGGTCAGGTGCTACAAGGTCAGATATTACATTTGCTAGGCGGCTAGCAATTAACTTAGCATAGATCTTTATATCTGTGTTAAGGAGTGAGATTGGTCTGAAGTTTGTCGGAGTGGTTGGGTCTTTCCCTGGTTTGGGGAGAGTCACCACATAAGCCTCCAGCATTTCTGGGGGAAATGAAGAGGTTTTGGCAGCGTGTGTGAAGAGGGAGGAAAGGCATGGAGTGATCAAGGGGTGAAAGATTTTGTAAAATTCGTTCTGAAACCCATCAGGGCCTGGCGATTTCCCATTGGGAAGCGAGGCTATGACTTTTTGAATTTTATAGGTGGTAAATGGTTCATTCAGGTTTTGAAGTTGTATGTCTGAGAGTTTGGGGAGGCTAAGTGTTTTGAGGAAGGTCTGGATTGATTCAGAGGAGGGTTGTGTAGTGTAAGGATCGTTTTTGAGGTTGTAAAGACCTCCATAAAATTCTGCAAATTGATTTGCAATGTCCTGTGGGTTTGTGATTTTGCTATGGGTGGTAGGGTGTATAAGGAATTGAATCTTAGTTTTGGGTTGAAATGTTTTGATTCTATGAGCAAGTAGTTTTTCAGCCCTGTTGGCATTGGCATAGAAGTTGGCGTTTAGGCGTTTTGTATGTTTTTCGTATGTCTGCAGAAGGAGTAATCTCAGTTCCTCCCTAAGTTTCTGCAGGGAGGAAGTGAGATTTGGTGATGGGTCAGTTTTATGTTGAGTCTCCAAATCATGTATGTTTGCTAGTAGTTTGTCTAGAAGGGAGTTGTATCTTTTCTTGTATTTAGACCCTTGTTGGATCAAGATCCCTCTTAGGTATGCTTTGTGGGCTCCCCACAGGACAAACGGGTCACTTACAGAGTCTGTATTTTTTTCAAGGAATTCTGTGATATTTTGGGATATCGCTTTAGAAATTTCAGGGTCTTGGAGCATTCTGGTGTTGCATCGCCAGATGGGGGTTGTTCGTGGAGCACCTCTATCTATTAAACTTATAGACACTGCGGCATGATCTGACCATGTTATATCATGGACAGATGATTCCGAAACATTTTGCAATAGCCATTTATCTGTGATAAACATGTTTATTCGGGAGTATGTACGGTGCCTAGAGGAAAAGAAGGTAAAATCTTTCTTGTTGGCGTGATGGCATCTCCAGACATCGTACAACTCCTTAATTGAAAAAGTTTCCCCAGTGAGGGTTTATTTTTAGAAAAATTCCCTGAGATATCAAGCTGTGGATCACAAATTAAGTTGAAATCACCACATATCAGTAGATTACCATACTTCTTTTCTGTTGCACGGTTTATCAGTTTCTTTAGAAACTTGATTTGGTGTGAGTTAGGTGCATAGATTCCCACTAGTGTGAACGGTTTAGAGTTTATGTCACAGTATAAGATAATGAAACGGCCTCCTGTGTCAATATATGAGTCTTTAGGTGGAATGAGACAGTGTCCCTGATTGCCAAGAGTACTCCTCTGGTTTTCTTGTCCGGGTTGTTCGAGAAAAATACATATGGAAATTGTTTGTGAGAGCATTTGGGCATATTAATAGAACAAAAGTGTGTCTCTTGGACACAGAGGATGTCTACATGATTCCTCAGGGCTTCTTTCCACATGGTATATATTTTCACCGGGAGATTCAGTCCTTTGGCGTTGAGGGACATACATTTAATAGACATTGTGGATTAATAAGGAAGTATGAAGGGGAGGTGCGCACTTACTGCAAACATAATATGAAGGTTTGGGATTTCTTTGGCACTGGAGAGGAGTTCTGGAGGCGATTCAAGAGGTCTGACTTTAGGCCTGGGCTTGTTTCTTTCTTTCCTGGTCCAGTTCCGTTCTCTGTGATGTAGCTCTTTGCATCTGTGTACCGTAAAATATAGAGAAAACAGTAGAGAAGAAAAAAAAAGAGAAACAACAAGGTAAACTAACAAAATAGCAAGGTTGTGGGATTGGGATCTGTTTCCGGATCCGTGAATATGTTGCCATATTCTAGTAAAGTGGAGGGGAAAAGGATAGCGACCTTAGGTGACCAATTCAGGGGGATGTATGGTTGTTGGTGGTATTGGACGATGTGATTCTTTGGTTGTGGGCTTTTTAGAGGAGCGTTTGCGGGATACCACCTGCCAATCTGATTGTATATGGGATGGTTTGTCAGCTAAAGAGGGGTCTGAGTGCGGTTCTGGAATGATACCCCAATGAGTTAGAGCCGAGAGCCCTTCTTCTAGGGATGTCACTGATTTGTCTGTGCCATTGCGGGTTATTGTTAGGGTTGCTGGATATTTCCATTTATATGGAATGCAGTGGTTTCTTAGTGCCTTGGTGACTGTGGCTAAATTTCTTCTGTGTTGTAGTGTATGCCTGGAGAGGTCAGGCAAGATTTGGAGGGATGCGTACAATGCCGGGCGTTGGTCTGGGTCCTTGAAGTTTTGCAGGAGGATTTCTTTGGACCTATAAAAATGCATTCGTAGTACAATATCCCTGGGGATTTCCACTGGTAGAAATGGGGGTTTGGGCACCCTGTGCACCCTGTCCACTGTTAGACCTAGCGCTGATAAATTAGGCGCAAGGGTTGTAAACATGGTTTGGACAGCTTTTTGTGGATATTGTGGCAGCTGTGCTGCTGGGACTGATTCTGGGACCCCTCTGATTTTCAAGTTGTTTCTTCTGCTTCAGTCCTCTAAACCAGCTAATTTGTCCTTAATCCAAAGGATATCCTCTCCATGTGTTCAGTGTGCATTTACCATGTTATTGTACTCGTTGGAATAATCCCCCCATTGCTCTTTCTATGTAGTCAACTCTGTCCTCCAGTTTGTATATTTCTTTCTGGCATTGTTTGACGTGCTCAGCATGTCATGAGCATATCTTTTAGTACTGTGTCTGACACTGGCTGCCCTGTAGTGGTTATGTCCGCAAAAGCGTCGTTCGTTGGCGGCCGCATGGCGGCCTGTGTTGCGCTTACCTCCATGTCCGGGTCTCCCTGTGCTCCTCCAGGGGAAGATTTCCTTGGCCTCGCCTTGGCTGGGCTTCTGGTTGTGGGGGTTGATGCCCCTGAAGAGGCGCCGCTGGCTGGATAGGAGTGCGGGGTCCCACGATCGCCATTATGCTGGGCGTCCTCCGGACACAGGCCTGCGGCCTGCATGTGTCTTCCCGCTGTGGGAGCGCCTCCGCCATATTGTTGAGGCCTCGACTGTGCTGCGGGGAAGAAGTTGGTCAGCTTCCCTGGATGGGCTGGCTGCTCCCTTCTTCTCCGCGGCATGCCTGGGTATCACCGGGCTCAAGGGTGATCGTGGCTATGTCGGGGGTAGCTGTACAGCTCCCTTGCTGGCTTTTCCCCTGTCGGTCTGGCGGAGCTCTGAAGCTATGCGGCCATCTCGGAGCTCGGACGCCCCGCCCCCGTGATTTGCTTTTTAAATGTGAGTATTTTAATCATAGTACCAATAAATGTATATGCATTACGGGATTACACTATTGGAGTCTTATTTTCTTTCATGACTAGAGTTGAGCGAACCCGGACTGTAAAGTTCGGGTCCGTACCGAACTTTTGGGTGTCCGGGACCCGGACCCGAACCCGGACTTTTCAAAAAAAGTCGGGGTTCGGGTCCGGGGTTCTGGTAATTTTACTAATAGTTCTGAAAATTGCTGTAAAAAAGTCCTGGAAAGTCCTAGAGGTCTGCAAAAGGAAGAAAAATGGGGGTAAGGGTGGGACAAGTGCCCTACAAAGAAATGGGGACAGGAAAAATAACTAAAAGCATTTTTTAGAAAAAAATCACATAAAAAAATCAAAAATGGAGGTGGATGTGGACCATCTTCAAACTGTGTGTGAAAAGTATTAAACTGTAAAAGCCATATCACTGTTCTAAAATCATCTGGAAACTGTGTGATAAACTTAAACTAAAACCGGGAGAAGCCATATACCTGTTCCGAAATCACCTGGAAACTGTGTGCCTACTTCCCGACCTGATCCACCCGGACCAAGTCGGTTTTGTTCCGAACAGGCAAGCTCCCGACGCCACCAGGAGAATGACTAATTTAATCCACCAGATCACGGAGACCCGAACGCCTTCTCTGCTCCTATCTCTGGATGCAGAGAAGGCATTCGACAGGGTCCATTGGGGATTCCTCAAGGAGGTCCTCCTTAAATTTGGAGTTGAGGGCAGGTTCTTAGATGCAATTCTAGCCCTGTACTCCAACCCATCTGCCAGAATTCTAAATGACGGAATGCTTTCCAAACGACTCCAGATTTCTAATGGCACCCGCCAGGGATGCCCCCCATCCCCTATCATCTTTGCCCTCTTAATGGAGCCTCTAGCAACTAAAATAAGACAAGATCAGAATATCCAAGGCATCTCTCCCTCGGGAACAGAAAATAAGATAAGTCTCTTTGCAGATGATACGATACTTATGTTCTCCCAACCAAATCGCTCACTTCCCGCAATTCAGGAAATTCTCCACCAATACTCCCTGATATCCTACTACAAACTGAACTCGACTAAATCTACCATTCTCCCTCCCAACATTCCTGACAATTTGGCCGTTCATTTAAAAAGAACATTACCCTATATCTGGTCGGACCAGTCCATTCCCTACCTAGGCATTAAACTAACACCGTCGCCTCACAAATTATTTGAAATTAACTACAAAGCTTTCCTGAAACAGCTTCCACAACTCCTCAAAGAAGTACGCTCTCAATACTTCTCAACGTTAGGAAGAATCGCTGCATTTAAAATGCTGATTCTGCCCAAGCTACTCTACCTTTTCCGAACTCTCATCATCCCAATCCCCCAGTCTTTCTTTCATGCAATACAAAAAATGGTATTGCAGTTCATCTGGGCCAACAAACCCCCCCTAGCTCCCTGTAACACACTCGTACGCCCCCACTACAAAGGAGGCACTGGCATGCCCCACATCCAATCCTATTTTAAGGCTGCAGCTCTGGATCAAATATACTATTGGTGGCACCCCACCAGCAACAAACCCTGGTCTCTCTTGGAGACCAAGGGTCCCTCTACCAATAAACTAACGAACTCACTCCTACTTATATCAGCTGGCATAAAATTGCCACAATCAATGCTTCCCCCTACTCTAAAAGCCTCCTTCCAAGCTTGGCAAAGTCTTCCGTCATTTGCATCTCCCAAACATCCCCTTCAAAAATATCTCATCCCGCTTTCGGCCATAGAAACCTTAATCCCAGATATCTCACTGAGGAGATGGTCTTCCTTAGGTATACATCATGTTAAAGACATAAAACCAAATATGTCCCTCATTCCATTTACAACCCTTCAACAGCACTTTAACCTACCGCAGACAGAACAGTACAACTACTCCAGAATTGCTCACCTTATGAAAAGTTTGAACCTTCCGGCCTCGGCATCCATTCCAGCACCTATCCATGTATTTATATCCCAACCGACCCACCCAAAGCACAGCATCTCCACACTCTACAACTTCCTCCTAGAGAAGTACTCACAACAGCAACCTCCCTCACAACTGAAATGGGACATAGAACTAAATAGAACCACAACAATAGAACAATGGAACAAATCCTACCTATACACCTACAAAGCTTCCCATTGTAGTAATCATTGGGAACTATTTCATAAAACTACACATAGGTGTTACCTCACTCCTTATAGACTATCCAAAATATACCCAAACTCCCCAAATACATGTTGGAGGGAATGTGGTTCCATCGGATCCCTCTCCCACATCCTCTGGTCCTGCAAAACTCTAACCTCATTCTGGAAACAAATCTTTGCCCTGATCTCCTCTATCACACAAAATCCATTACCTCCTAACCCTGAACTTGCAATCCTGCACCTAAACTTAGACGACTTCCCCGGGAAATTCAGGACAGTCATAATACACATATTACTGGCCGCCAAATTAAATATTACCAGGAAATGGAAGTCCCCTGACCCTCCCTCCCTCCAAGCAACAATTGCAGACCTAAACCTGCAATGTGAAATGGAAAGAATTCCTCACTCCATTGTGGATACACATCAA
>BLSH010173996.1:180917-207166 GCA_018402905.1 Glandirana rugosa | reverse complement strand
AGTAACACATACAGGTACAAGCGGTAAAGTTAGCGACATATGCAGCTTTAGAGATTGTATGTAAGAACCAATACATAAATAAGGGGGAGGGTGAATGTCTTCCACAACCAGACACCCCATTTGGGAACTAGCTGTGTCATGGGGTGGGAGACGGTGTATCCCTCAGTCAGAAGTATATCTTAGACTGGAGTTGTGTATCATACCGCATATAAAATGAGAAGATACATGATATGTATTTGGTTGCTATGCACATATAGTTAAAAAAACATACAAAGTAGAAAACAAAAACATAACCACAAAATGAGTACATACTTTGGTTTAATAAACAAAAGCAATGTTAACTGTAGTAACTGGAATGGGATAAATAGGTTGACTTGGTAAGTCATTCAGGTCAAAGTAATGGAGAGAGAGGGTAAGTAAGGAAAAGAAAGAGGCACGAGTTAGAGAAAGGAAAATAGAGAGAGATAAAGAGAAAGGACTGTGGTAGGGGTTCAAGGGTTCCGTGTGGGCCCGGGGCTTTAGGTTGGTTATTGTTACAGATTAGTGTTTACAGTTCTAGGAGGGAGTTGTCAAAGTCTGGGGGTAGAAAATTATCTATCCAGACCTGCTAAATGTTAAGATGTTTTGGGATCCTGTCCTGAATGGTAGCTTCAATTTTGCTGTGGATCATGGCTTGGGTGATTCTATTTTTTACTTCGGGAATGCAAAGTTTAGGGGATTTCCACGCTTGTGCTATTACATGTTTAGCCGCAGTCATAATCTGCATTAGGAGACAAAACTGGGCTCTAGTACAACCTCAATAGAACTTTATAATTGGTTTCAAGTGCTAATATGTTTTGAGAAGCAGATTTAGTGTTTGCCCAAATGTCCTCCCAATCTTCGTCTTCTAAGTTGATCTCTAGGTCATGAGACCACTGCGCTGTATAAGATGGCATGCTGGTTTAGGGAGATGTCATATGACTGTATATATGGGATATGGTACCCGGAGTCTGTGGGTCTGAATCACATATGCCCTCAAAGAATGTTAGACTATTAAGAGAGGTGTGTGTGTGCATGTGAACTTTTGGAAGAAATGTGTTATTTGGAGGTAACGGAAATATTCCCTTAGCGGGAGGTTGGCCTGTTCTCTAAGGGTGACAAATGTTTTTAATGAGGTGTTAGTTATAAGATCATAAATACGGGTCAGATTTAATGACTGCCATGTATGGAATGAAAAGGAATCCTGAAAGGCTGGATAAAAACCAGGGTGGTTCAGGAAAGAAAGTAGTGGAGTATGAGGGGACATTAATTTGAACGAAGTCTGTAGCTTATCCCATAGTTGGAGAGAATGTTGGGTCACTGAGTTAGTTATAGTGCCTCAACCCTGGTGAGACATCCATAGTATGTTATGAACTGTTAATGGGTGGAGGTCTATAGCTTCAAGTCCTACCCAAAGTGGAGATTCAGCTTTTGCATGATAGAGTGTAATTTGTGCTAACTGGGCAGCATAATAATATCTGAGAAAGCAGGGGACACCCAGGCCCCCTTTTAACCTGCTACGCATTAAAACTGCTTGAGGTACTCTGGGTCTAGTAGAGGGGAGCGTTATAGAGAGGACCCTGAAAAGGTACAAGAGTTTGCAGAGTAAGGACATCTTGACGGCTGCCACACGCCCAAACCATAAGACACAAAGTGGATGCCAAGTGGCCAGTAAGGAGAATAGATGGGACAATATCGGAAGACAATATATTTGGTATAGTTGTGAGGGATCGCTGGCCAATTTGATTCAGAGGTATGGTATTGAGACAGAGGACCATGAAAATTGGAAAGTTTTCTGAAAATGACTAAATTCAGCTTGCGGTAGGGACATGTTAAGTGCTTAAGATTCAGTTGGGTTGACCACTAGTCCCGATACTAGAGCGAATCTGTCCAAAGTTTTGAAAAAGGTTCGGGAGGGTGGTGCGTGGGGAGGTGATAAATAATAATACATCATCTGCAAATAAGCAGAGTTTGTGAGACGTGGGGGCTATTTCCAGGCCTTTGATATCAGGGTTGGTTCTAATTAATATTGCTAGGGGCTCTATTGTGAGTGCGAAGAGTAAAGGGGAGAGTGGACAGCCCTGTCTGGTTCCCCGTCGGATAGAAAAGTTATCCGAGCGAAAACCAGAGTACTTGACATAGGCTTGCGGATTATCATACAAGGAGTCTATCCATCGCAAAAAGTTTGGGCCAAATCCCCAACGTTGTAGTATAAAATGTAGGTAGCGCCAGGAGACAGTATCAAATGCCTTTCTGATATTGAGTGAAAGGAGACGTAGGGGTATCTTACGGGATCTAGCTAAATGTTGAAGGAGAATTATACGCCTAATGTCACTGGCTTGGCGTCGTGGGATGAATCCCACCTAGTCCTTATGGACCAAGCTTCCAATAATTGGGTTAAGACTTAGAATTTTGGCCAGTAACTTGATATCCAAATTAAGAAGGGAGATTGGCCTGAAGTTTGACCAGAGGGTATTATCTGTGTTAGGTTTTGGGATCATTGAGATGATAGCGGTTAACGTGTCCCGACCGAAACTGTATTGTTTCAGTAAAGCATTAAAGGAGTTTGACAATAGTGGGCCTAGGGTGTGTGCAAATTTTTTAAAATATGTGGCTGAGAGGTCATCTGGGCCTGGACGCTTATGTGGTTTGAGAGTTTTAATCGCTAAGAGGACTTTTTCAGGGGTAACTGGACGCTCCAAGGTTCGGTATTAGATATTTTACGTATAGGTTTATCTTGAAAAACTGATTCTGCTTGGATCAATGGAAAGGGAACCTTAGCTTCATATAACTGTGACAACCGCTGGTGGAACTCAGAGAGTACCCTAACCGGGTTCCTTGTGAAGATATCTTTGGCTAACTTGAGTATAATAGGGGTGCGAACTTGTTCCAGTCGTCGAAGTCAGAGGGCCAGAAAAGAGTCTGGCTTATTAGCTTTTGTGTAAATCATATGACCTGACCTATGGATGGCTTTATCAGCAGACTCAGCTAGAAGCAAGTCCAGCTCAACTTTAGTTTTTTCAAATGTAAGTCTATTGGGCTCGGTTGGGTGATACTGCAATAGAAGAAAGTGTTGGTGATAATCAGTTTCAAGCTGTTTTAATTTCAGTTTCTTAGCTCGGTTAAGCTGTGCGGATACTGAGATACAGGTGCCTTGGATCACCGGTTTATGGGCTTCCCACAGAAGGACCGGTGAGATACCTGGTGTAACATTGTGAAGGAGGTACTCCTTCAAAGCTAGTTGTATGTCAAAGCAGTATGATTTGTTAGTGAGATGTGTCTCATTTATACACCAGGTCCAATCTCTAGATTGGGGATCAGATATGAAACAGTGGTCGGACCACGAGATGGGGTGAATGCGGGGACCTAAAAAAATCGGGGAGGATGCTACCGGGATAAAGATATGGTTGATTCTGGAGAAAGACTTATGTGTTTAGGAATAAAGGTATAGTTTTTAATCAGTTAGTTACATTCCCTACAGGTGTTAAGAAGGGCAGCTTGTTGAAGCTGTTTGCGAAACATTACTGAAGGGGGGGTATGGAGCTTTATCCAGGTGTGGGTGGATGACCTGGTTAGAATCCCCATACAAAATCAGCGTGCCCTTGCAGTGAGCCCTAATAACCTGTAAGAGATGGGAGAAGAAGGGGTTAGGGTTGTCATTGGGGCGTAGAAGGATACAAAGGTGGTCTCAACATCCTGGAGAAGGCCTACTAGGATAATATAGCAGCCCTTGGGGTCCTTGATCTTGGCAATCATGGTAAATGGTATGGTGTGGTGGAATGCCAGTAGAACTCCCCTATGTTTAGTGTTGGCAGAAGCGGTGAATACTTGCGGGTAGCGTGAACTGAAATATTTAGGGGTCATATTGGTTTTAAAGTTAGTCTCTTGAAGGGTCACCACATCTGCTTTTAAAGATGTGAACGCTTGAAAGGCCTTCACTCTTTTGTGAGGTGAGTTCAGGCCCTTCACGTTTAAAGAAAAAATGTTTAGATGAGCCATGTTATGGTTGGGAAAAATTTGTCATAGAGAAGCGCCGGGTCCCTGGGAAACCAACAACCACGCAGTAAAAGGAGAAAGCTAGAGAGAAAGTAGAAAAGAGGAGAGTTTTCCAAGAAGAAAGGGAAAGTTATGTGAGGCATTTAATTGGAAAATAATTTGTTGTCGTTCAAATGATATTGCCTGTCTAGAGTCCAGACGCCCAGGGCAGTCTTTCTGCGACATACCTGTGTAAGGTAAAGCAGGCAATTCACTGAAGGGGACATTTTTATCTGAATCATCCCCACTATCTCAGAGTCTTGAGCGGGAGGGTGACGCCATGTATTGCTTGGCTGCTGCCTTCACCGCCATCTTGTTGGAGGCGTGGGCTAGAGCTTCTTTGATGGGCTTCGGCTTGTTTTTCCCACGGTGACCCATGAGGACCATCGTGGGTGGGCTACGGGTGCTCCAGGTGACGATCGCGGGGCTTGTGATCGGAGAGAGAGGCTCAAGTCTGTATTATGGTCCGGAGATGCTGCGAGGAGTGTGAAGCTCTAGTGTGTTGCGTCCGCCATGTCAAGCTTTGCGCATGAGCCCCCCAATTCCAACAGCTCTTTACACCCCCCTTCACTTATGATCACATGTTAGGATCAGGTGAACACTCTAAAGATAGGTACACACAGGCCACAAATTGGCTGAAAAAGTTCAGTTCGGCAGTTACTGGCCGACTTTAGTGTTTCGTGTGTACAGCTCCTCATCCAACAGAAGCCAGTCTCACGGCCGGCTTTTGTCAAACAAGTATGCTGGAAAACCAGCAGCTGATCCCCATCCAATCAGCACTTGCAGCCAATGGCTGTGAGTGCTGGCTTGTGTGTTCTGGTGAGGGGTAGCCTCGCTGTCAGAGTACAATAGCAGAGCAGGGGAGATCGCTGTATTAACATCACATAGTCAGTACAGCGACCCCCTCGGTTTTTTCATTCAGCCCACTAAGTTGAATGACAAAAAAAGCCTGTGTGTACCAAGCTTAAGGTCCTCATTCTCAGCATTGCTCTTTCTGCCCTACAGTTCTGCAACTCAAGTCAAGTGATATCAATTCATTATACTTTTTGTTCGTTTTCCTTTAGATTCCATGAACTAACGTACGCTGGCATTAAACTCTTATTTTGTAAAGATTATTCAAGCTAATTGTCTTAAGAAGTAGCTAGTGGAGCTAGCATTCCTTAAAAAAAAAGAAAACACAATATATTAAAGCATTTTCCTTCAACTAAATTCCCAGAATATTTGCTTTTTTTGTTCACAATAGTTCACTTAAGTGTACTGAAAATGTCAACTCAAACAATAAAAAACATAAACATTAAAAATGCATTTGAGTGTTTCATGTGAACAATGATTATACACATTTCATGCTGTTATTGAATATTGTTTCAGAAACTAGGGAATATAAACTACTGAATGCATGAAACCCATTAAAAAGTAATTTGAATTGCACTTCGACTGAAAATTATTTTTTTTTACCAAACAGCAACTTATTACATTTATTTTTAAATGAAAATATTATGAGAATGTACAAAATCCCTGTGTCTTCTACAAAATAAATATATTACATACGTTGTTTCTACAAACAGAATATTTAGAAAAAACACTCCATTAAGACTAAGTGCTGAATTTGTATTCAATTTTTAAAATGAAAGCAGGCAATGTATGCAGTATTTTGATATTAGGAATTTGTTAGAATCTCCTTTTTAGCTCATTAGCTTGCAGTTAATAATTTTCAGCATGCTCTCAGACAATAAATTGACCATTTTTACATTTTAAACAGAATATGTCCTGTAAGTTCCTGTAAAGGAAAAAAAAAATTGAATCATTTGAAAAGAAAAGAAGAAAGAAATATGAATTTGCTACTTAGGAAGTCTGTGGCTTATAGTTATTTACATTATAGCAGTACATATTTTGACATCATGATCACATAAAGGTATTGAGCCTACAAGAGAAAATTTGACCATTTTGTGTCAATACATCTATAACTGACAACAAGAAGCAAAAAGCAATCTTTAGTCATTTTTTTTCTGGCAGGTCAGTTCTAGGTGTTAACTAGGTTATTTGTATATGTGATATCACTATGAGAGTATTCAGATAAACACAACTAGATCTGAGAATTCTTGGACAAGAAAAGTGGTTCAATCTGCAATATACATTTATTTGTAGGGTTACATAATATTTACAAAAACAAACACCCCAAAAATATTTACAGCATAATGTACAGAATACATAGAGGGGTTACATGATATTTACAGCTTACACACAAAACCATATTTAACAATGTACAGTACAAGTATGAAGTTAAGCTGGCCATAGATGGATCAAAAATTGCCTGGTTCATCAGTTGCCAGCCAAATTTCAATCCATCTATGTCAGTTTGCGCTCTTGAGAAGTCGATTATTATTGATGATCAGTTTCTCTCAAATGGGAATGTTGGACATTTTTTATTCAGTCAGTACTTCAGCCAATCAGCTGCAGTGGTGATCAGTGTATTCTGACAGTGGAGAAGACCCCACTGTCTGATCATAATAACACAGCTGGGAGGATTACTCTATTCACCTTGAATGTGTGGATGGTGGAATACATTCACTTCTTTTTATTATCAGCCCGCTGGCTCACGAGTGTCATAGAGGTGATGTTTCTGCTCTTGTAGCACAAGTAATTGAGAAAAGTTTGTACTATTATGTAAGTAGAAACATTTTTTGGATTTTCAGGCTACATACTAGAATACCATAAGGTCTAAATTTTGAGTGGGACGTTACATCTCTATTATTAATTGGTCACTTTACTAACTTTCTTGTCCTTAGGTATTCTAGTTGCAGCTGGAGTCAGTATTCTTTTTTTGTCATTTATATGGGACTAGATCTACCATCATTTGTGTCAGCTTTTGTTTCATCTTTTGTGTGGTAGAAATTATGCATTAAATCAATACTAAAATGTGTATTGATTTATTGCGGATGTGGGAACACATTTGGTGATTGCAGCAATTGTACCCTGTAATTATTAATTTCTATCACTAGGTGGCAGTGCCCTACTACCATATTTACAGTATCTCACAAAAGTGAGTACATCCCTCACATTTTTTTTTAAATACTTTATTCTATCTTTTCATGTGATAACACTGAAGAAATGACACTTCGCTACAGTGTAAAGTAGTGAGTGTACAGCTTGTATAACAGTGTAAATTTGCTGTCCCCTCAAAATAACTTAACACACAGCCATTAATGTCTAAACCGCCGGCAACAAAATTGAGAACACCCCTAAGTGAAAATGTCCAAATTGGGCCCAATTAGCCATTTTCCCTCTCTGGTGTCATGGGACTCATAAGTGTTACAAGGTTTTCGGTGTGAATGGGGAGCAGGTGTGTTCAATTTGGTGTGATCGCTCTCACTCTCTCATACTGGTCACTGGAAGTTCAACATGGCACCTCATGGCAAAGAACTCTGAGGATATGAAAAAAAGAATTGTTGCTCTACATAAAGATGGCCTAGGCTATAAGAAGATTGCCAAGACCCTGAAACTGAGCTGCAGCATGGTGGCCAAGACCATACAGTGGTTTAACAGTACAGGTTCCACTCAGAACAGGCCTCGCCATGGTTGACCCAAGAAGTTGAGTGCACATGCCCAGCGTGATATCCAGATGTTGTCTTTGGGAAATAGACATATGAGTGCTGCCAGCATTGCTGCAGAGGTTGAAGGGGCGGAAGGTCCGCCTGTCAGTGCTCAGACCATACACCACACACTGCATCAAATTGGTCTGCATGGCTGTCATACCAGAATGAAGCCTCTTCTAAAGATGTTGTACAAGAAAGCTCGCAAACAGTTTGCTGAAGACAAGCAGACTAAGGACATGGATTACTGGAACCATGTCCTGTGGTCTGATGAAACCAAGATAAACATATTTGTTCAGATGGTGTCAAGCGTGTGTGGCGGCAACCAGATGAGGAGTACAAAGACAAGTGTGTTTTGCCTACAGTCAAGCATGGTGGTGGGGGTGTCATGGTCTGGGGCTGCATGAGCACTGGGGAGCTACAGTTCATTGAGGGAACCATGAATGGCGATATGTACTGTGACATACTGAAGCAGAGCATAATCCCCTCACTACGGAGACTGGGCTGCAGGGCAGTATTCCAACATGATAACGACCCCAAACACACCTCCAAGATGACCATTACCTTGCTAAAGAAGCTGAGTGTAAAGGGGATGGACTGGCCAAGCATGTCTCCAGACCTAAACCCTATTGAGCATCTGTGGGGCATCCCCCAAGAAAGGTAAAGGAGTCCAAGGTCTCTAACATCCACCAGCTCTGTGATGTCGTCATGGAGGAGTGGAAGAGGACTCCAGTGACAAACTGTGAAGCTCTGGTAAACTCCATGCCCAAGAGGGTTAGGGCAGTGCTGGAAAATAATGGTGGCCGCACAAAATATTGACACTTTGGGCCCAATTTGAACATTTTCACTTAGGGGTGTACTCACTTTTGTTGCCAGCGGCTTAGACATTAATGGCTATGTGTTGAGTTATTTTGAGAGGACAGCAAATTTACACTGTTATACAACACTCAATACTTTACATTGTAGCAAAGTATCATTTCTTCAGTGTTGTCACATGAAAAGATATAATAAAATATTTGAGGGGGTGCACTCACTTTTGTGAGATACTGTAGATATTATGCATTACTGTGTATTAGTGTTGATCACTTTTGTGCAGGTTTTGAGTAGGCTATAATTTTTTTTCAGTGATATTCAGCGCTGCTGTACTGCAGAATTTTTTTACTTTGTTAATTCCCAGTTTTATATTTGTTGGATGAAGCACACAGTTTTGTGATAGCTGCAGCTTATGATTAGGCACCCTAGTGGCCTAAAACATGTCAATAGGCTTTCCTGAGATTTTCTGTGATATGATCTGACATTATGATTAGAGTTGAGCGAACCCAAACTGTACCGAAGTTTGGGGTGTCTGTGACCCGGACCCGAACCCGGACATTTGAAAAAAGTTTGGGTTCGGGTTCTGGGTTTGGGTATTTGATCACGCATGTTGAATAGCTGCAGGGCAGCCAATCAACAAGCGTTACACTGGTTTGCCCTTAGAAGCCATCACAGCCATGCCTACTAATGGCATGGCTGTGATTGACCAGTGCATCATGTGACCCAGCCTCTTTATAAGCTGGAGTCACTTAGTGCTGCATGTCACATGCTCTCTGGGTAGTGTAGAGAGAGGATGCTGCCGGTGCTGTGAGGGACAGATTGCAGATATAATAACATCTCATCCTGCATTACCGAACGATCTGATTGTGGACTAGGTAGAGATTACTACTACTACTGCTTTTAGGGACAGATTGCAGATCTAATAACATCTCATCCTGCATTACAGAACGATCTGACTGGACTAGGTAGAGTCTACTGCTTAGAGGGACAGATTATTGTTCTAAAATCATCTTCTAGTTCTATAGGGTCAGGTTCCTGCTGTTGCTGTAAGGGACAGATTATTGTTCTAAAACCATCGCCTACTCCTATAGGGTCAGGTTCCTGCCGTTGCTGTAAGGGACAGATTATTGTTCTAAAATTATTTTACTTCCTTTTGCAGCCCTCTAGCACTTTCCAGGACTTTTTTACAGTCATTTTTGTGCCGAAAAGTTTGGGTCCCCATTGACTTCAATGGGGTTTGGGGTAAAGTTCAGGTCAAGTTCGGTACCGAACCCGGACTTTTTCCCGAAGTTCGGCCGAACCCACCGAACCCGAACATCCAGGCGCTCAACTCTAATTATGATGCTTTGAATCGTTTTAATAGATAGTTTTAATTAATGCTTTTTGTATGATATTGGTGTACAGTCATCCAACTTTTTCTCTCTGCATATGTCTAAAATTACAGAGTTTTTTTAAATTCCATATATGTATTAAATTGTATCTAAACACAGGAACAAAAATGTAATAGAGTATATTGCACCTTAACAGTCCTTTAATGTAGTGGCTGCATTCATTTTCTTCTGGTTGTTGCTTTTTTTGGGGGCTTTATATTTTTTTTATTTTCATCTGGTGATCTTGCCAGAAACACACTTTGTATCTTAGGGTAACAACACCCAATCATTAAACTGTAATTATCAAGGAGCAGCATTATTACGCTACTACAGAAATTGCATAGGAAAAAAGCTTCCTTCCCTCTCTCTATAGCCTTATAGGGAGAGATTTCAGTGCAGCAAAGGCACAGTGTACAATCACAGGATTCATGGCAGGATTAATAGGTATTTTTGCAACTTTTTAACAGATATAACAAAACAGAAATATTTAACAAACAGAAAGGAAACAAATAAGATAATTTCAATGTTCGTTTTTACATACACTTGAACATTTCTTACATGTGTAGAAATCTCAGCTATACGCCAAACACTAAATATTATTGGGTTTTGCAGATCAATGGGGGAGGATAAGATTGCCTTATATGTGAATGATACACTCCTATTTTTGGGAGATACAACATCTTCCTTATTAGCAGTGATGCCATTAATCAATATATATGGTGCTTTTTCAGGATTTAAAATAAACTGTGATAAGTCACTTCTTCTACCTGTTGATCATTTGGATAGTAAACTGCCAATATCAGCATCTCAAATAAATGTTGTTTCTACATTTAAATATTTAGGTGTTCAAATCACTCCACAAATGAGTGCATATGTAGAAAATAATCTAACACCATTACTTAAGTGCTTTAAACAAGTGGGAAACATATGGATTAAGTTACTTTTGACAGTAATCTGTAGAGCTAATTTGATAAAGATGGTTTGGATGCCCCAACTATTATATTTTCTACATAATTGCCCTGTATGGTTGCCAAGAAAATTCTTTGAACAGATAGACACTCTGTTTAGAAACCTCATTTGGAGATATAAACATTCTCGGAGGTTTAGCTGTTCCAAATGCCAGACTGTATTACCTGGCATCACAATTACAGCAAATAAATGGTTGGGGTGAAATACAGTAAATTGAGAGGATAGTATACAGCCAATGATATTTTCTCTAATTCCAATTGACCTATTAGTACAGTTAATAGAAGCTCACTATTTTTATAGCAAGTCCTCATACACACGGGCGTTATGAAAAATGAGCTGTAACGTCGGTACCGACGCCAGGAAAAAAGCCACGTTAAAAACGTGATTTTTATCAGCATTTTTCATTGGTATCAATGTGTGTTTTTCCGTGCTAGCTTTCAGTGGTGTTTCCCTACCCTTTATTCAAAATCAATGGTTCCCAATGGGAGCCCATTGACTTGAATAAAAGTCGCAGCAGAAGTCGGATCATGATGATCCGACTTGCAGTACGACTTGGATCTTGAAGGAGAACCCCCACAAAAAATGAAAAAATAATTGTGTGGGGTTCCGGGCCCCTAGGATTGGTATGAATTTAAAGGGGATCCCCCATGCTGAAAAAACAGTGTAGGGTCCCCCCAAAGTCCATACTAGACCCTTATCCGAGCACGCAGCCTGGCATGCCAGGAAAGTGGGTGGGGATGAGCGAGCGCCTCCCCTCCTGGATCATACCAGGCCGCATGCCCCCAATATGGGGATCTGGGTGCTTTGGGGCGGGGGGGTGATGCACCCCCACCCCATAGCACCTTATCCCCATGTTGATGAGGACAAGAGCTTCTTCCCGACAACCCTAGCTGTTGGTTGTCAGAGTCTGCGGGTGGGGGCTTATCAGAATCTGGAAGCCCTCTTTAACAAGGGTGCCCCTAGATCCGGGACCCCCACCCTATGTGAATGAGTATGGGGTACATTGTACCCCCACCCATTCATCTGAAAAAAAGTGTCCAATAAAAACAAACTACACAGGTTTTTAAAATATTTTACTTTCACTAATTTTTATTTAAAATTAATACATACAAATTATACTGGAAACAGAGTAGGGATACAGTTAACAGACCATAGAGAATTAAATGAGTACATCTTACAGTATAAAACCAAAGGAGGAAGTATCTTAATTTGGACTGGTAAGTTATCAAGAAACTGAGAAGGTATAGCAATTGCCCAGTAGAGGGAGCCATAGGTCCCTAGTTCGATGTGGTGGAGTGTCCGGGTGGAGATCCCAGAGCACCCTCACCCGGATGCCCTAGGTACTTTATCAACACTATGAAGAGCTGATGAGAGGGCCCCACCCTGGACGTCTCTAGCGCCTTTGCCTGCCCACCCCATTGGGACCGAGCTGTGGGCATCACTTGGGCACCATAGCTAGACCAGGTGTGGGTAACCTGAGCCCCTCCCTCTAGAGAAGGGGATTGTGCCAGCGAGGGTAGGAGTACCCACACCCATGGGGAACCGAGTCTCCACCCCCCATTGGAGCATTAGAATGTCAGAGTAACTGTTATGGATTGACAGCTCCCAAGCAACCTACTAAGGTCTATAGGACCATGGAGAGCCTTAATCTATCAGAGGAGACTGAACCCTCCTATCCGGTCTCCTAAAGCATACAATTACTATTAAGATTAGAGATAGGGAAAGAGAAGAACAGGTGTGTGAAATGGACAGGTTGTCCGCAAGAGAAAAAGATAACAGCAAAGGAGGAAGTCAATTATATGCATGGTTAGATCAGGTTATAATGGCTTATTATTGGGTTAAGATACCGGGCTGAGAGGTATCCCAACATATACTGCCCAAGGCTCCCATATTGCTTCAAAGATGCAAGTTTTGTTGTTTAGCGTAGCCACAGTTTGTTCTTGCATCATGATCCAGGAGATCTTTCTTTTGGCAGCTATAAGGGAGATCAAGGGTTTTTTCCATGCTCCTGCAAGAGTTATTTTAGCTCCCAGTAGGATAAAGATCAATGATTGAGTATTTTATAGACCTTGTTTACTCCCCCAAGAGAGCAATAGCCGGATCCTGGGGGATTGCTACTCCCGTCACTTTACGCATTAAATAAAAGATTTTGGGGGGGCATGGCCAGCCGCGGACCATGATGGCAGCCTGAGAGAGGAGCTCTGTGCACCAGGGACGACCAGCGGCACACAGCAGACATCCAGACCCGACATCTTCCACCCAGACAGGGCGATCTGGATACCTGGAACCTGGGGACAATGACAAGGAAGCACAAGGAGCAAAGGAAGCCGCAGAAACTGACTATGTACTTCACACAGGCCCAGGACGGAGGTTGGCAAAATGGCGCCGGCTCGTCATCCACCCCTACAAGCACCCTCACTGCCTTACCACCTAACCCAGGCCCAAAAGCAAGCAATAGGAGCCCCAATCAAGACCCTGGGTCCTACCCTCCTGCATCCCAATCTGCTAGTCCAACCAAAGCCAAATTCAGGGCAGATGGCAGTGGATGCAGCCCTACAGCCAGCACAGGCACTGACTCTGGAGAGGACATGAGAGAAATCCCAGACTCAATTGAAGAATTCCCCATCTCCAACACCCCAGTGCTGGACTCGGTGCTAAAAGATATGCTGCTTTCCCTGAGAAGCTCACTACTTGCAGATATTGTCGCCTGCATACAAAGATTTCATAGGGAAATACAGGGGGTGGAGAACAGAGTGGAACATGTAGAATCCAAGATGGGGGAATTTGCATCAACTATCAATGGTTTAGTGGATGCTCATGACTCCAAAGAAAGTGAAATGGAGGCCCTAAAAGCCAAAATGGCGGACATGGAGGACAGAAGTAGAAGGAACAATTTAAAAATTAGAGGTATTCCAGAGACAGTACAACAGGGAGACCTCCGGGCCTACGCCACTAGCCTTTTCAAGGGGTTAATACCAGATCTCACAGACCTGGATATAATCATCAATAGAATCCATCATCTGCCAAAGCCATCATACCTTTATGATCAAACCCCTAGGGATGTGATATTGCGTATACACTTTTATCATATCAAGGAGTAGTTAATGGCAGCAATGCGCAAAGGAGAGAATATACCTCTGTTATGCCAGAAACTCCAATTTTTCACAGACTTATTGCAGTACACCCTACAGAAGAGGAAAAAGACACCACCAAAGATGGCACCGCACACATTGTAGATTCCTTAGAGAAAGGATTGGCTTTATTTAAAAAATGGCAAACCCCAACAACCCCACAGCAAAACCTGACATTCCACCGGTTGAACCTGATTGGAAGGTGGTCACAGCTAAAATATCCAAAAGTCATACCTAAGGATGGACACACAAAAGAGAAATCCCTGAGGTCTGCAGAGCTCCTGACACAGACTTAACCTCTCAATGATCTTGAGCAGCAACAAGCTGCACCCGGGTACTGTATACCCACCGTTGACTGTCAAATGCTTTGTTTCCACCTTTATTTGTTCTCTTACTTTTTGTTCTATATTTTTTGTTCATTTACTGCAGCCAGTGCCATGCATCCCTAGAACCAGCCTGAAGTGTATACTGGATGAACCCGACCGGGGAAAAAAGCACAAGTGAGTCACACATTACAACTTACCTACACTCTTAACAGGGGGAGCCCATTGCCTGCCTGGGAAACTATGAGTATGACTTTCATCTGAGCATTAAGACATACAGAGAAGAAAATATCTACCCACTTCAACCACTGGGGGGAGCCCCTACCCAAAGTATGGCGGAGTATAAGACCCACTTACCTTTTGACACACCAACATGGGACTGAAATTCCTCACAGTTAACACAAGGGGTCTCAACCACCCAGCTAAGAGGAAGTCCATGTGGGATGAAGCTTCACAGTTCGAACATCCTTTGTGCACAGGAGTCACACTTTGAAGTTCACTTACCACCCAAATGCACACATAAAAGTTTTCCGTACATCTTCACTGTCAATGCAGATGTGAAGAAGAGAGGAGTTCTCATTGCGGTGAGGGACACAGTCTCCTTCACACTGCATGAAGTAATCAGAGACACGCAGGGACGATATCTCCTCTTGGCCTGTGACAACATATACCATCGATAACATTTAGGCACCCAACTCCCACCAGGTATGCTTTCTAAACAAACTAATGAGGAAAATCCGGAAACATCAGAGAGGATCGTTGATAATTTGTGGAGACTTGAACCTCACAGCTGATCCATCCATAGACTCCACAGCACCACAATGACCTTTTTGATGCCTGGCGAGGCCTACATCCAGGAGAAAAGGACTATACCTTCTTCTCAACGGCACATCTTACGTACTCGCGCATAGACTTCTTCTTAGTAGACCAGCAGATACTGTCCAAAATATCTGCATCCTCAATCAATAAGATCACTTGGACAGATCACGCATCAGTTACTGTTACACTAGAAGATTCCCTATCCACCGCATTTGCTCCAATATGGAGGACAAACCCCTCCTTATTACAGAGACCCCAATCCAAGAAAATTCTAGAAAATTATCTACAGAACTTTTTTTCAGATAATGATACCACAGTAGAAGATAACTTTACATTGTGGAACACCCATAAGGCGTATATGAGAGGGGTTTTTATTAAACTGGGGGCAGGAGTTAAGAGGCAGCGACAAAAACGAATCAATGAAATAACAGACGAAATTTACACTTTAGACGCAACTAATAAACAAACACCATCCCCTACAATTTCCAAAAAACTGACACAACTCCGCCTAGATCTTAGATCACTATTACTAGACAACTTTGAAAAGGCTTCTAGAAGGCTCAAAATGCATTTATGCCATGGGCAATAGGGCTGGTAAAGTACTAGCGTAGCGCCTGCGCGGTTTTAGATATAAAACAAAAATATCACACTTAATCCACCCACGCATCAAAGAGAAACATCACCACCCAAAAGACATAGCGTATGCTTTTAGCACATACTATGGATCACTATACAACCTCAACAAAGATCCAGACACATATCAACCAACGCCCACATTGATTTACTCCTTTCTGCACAAAGTATCCCTTCCCCAATTGACTCTCCATCAACTAACAAAACTAAAAACCCCATTTCAACCGTATGAAATAAATAAAGCAATTGAATTACTACTAGAGTTGAGCGAACCCGGACTGTAAAGTTCAGGTCCGCACTGAACTTTGGGGTGTCCGGGACCCGGACCCGAACCCGGACTTTTCAAAAAAAAACTTTTAACAAAAGTAAGGGTGGGACAAGTGCCCTACAAAGAAATGGGGACAGGGAAATAACTTTAAATATTTTTAAAAAAATAAAAACCTAAAAAAAGCAAAATGGAGGTGGATGTGGACCATCTTCAAACTGGGTCTGAAAAGTATTAATTAACGGTAGAAGCCATATAACTGTTCTAAAATCATCTTCAAACTGTGTCCAAAAAGTATAAATAAGCCGGGAGAACCCATATCACTGTTCTGCAAACATCTGGAAAATGTGTGTGTCACTTTAAATGAAACCAGGAATAACTGATCTTCCATCATTTTGTGAAAGACTAAACATCCCTCTGATCGACCTACCCAATTGGTACAGTGACCTGCATCCACAGCACCAACTCCCTGAGGAATCCATGGAAATGCAACAACATGGCGACCCACCTCTGCAAAGACGGCGACAACTATCAACCAGGTATTCCCCACCCCCAGCAAACAGATATCCGCCGGGAGAGGGAAGTGTCCCTTCCTCCCCAGTGCACCGTAGGCTCAGAAAAGAATAATATCCTAAGCAACATTTCGAATCACCTTGAGTGTCTCGGACCTTGTTCTTTGTCCACCCCTACCACACTTATCCAAGGAAAGTGAGTATACATTACATGTATGTAACTAACTGCAGTTTGAGGCAGTGGGACTACCGCCCTGATTATGTGTGGATTGAGCCTTTCTTCCCACATTGTAGGATTCACAGGGCCAAAAGATGTCCAGACTGATGTAATTACATAATTGATATGACTACACTCTCCGCATGGCATCTCCCCGAGATCTACCCAGGCGTAATGCGAGAGGCATAACTCGAGGAACTTACTGCTCAACAAAGATAGTTTACACAAGTTGCCTGCTTCTTCTGTCATCCTCCAAAGTAATATATGTCATTATACTGTGACAAAACGTCAGCTCTCAAGTGCACACTACATCATAGGCTTTGGGCTTCTACCGGCCGTGTCATCCCATCAGGGCTAAGATACACCCTCATGCATGAAAGCATATTTGCATATCAATTTCTTGTAACTCCAACACCCAAGATCACAAAATTCCTTAGGCATAGTCTAAGAAAGCAATAGCCCTAACAAAATCTCCGCTATCTCTGTTTCAAATCCTTCACTCCCATAGAAGGGAAGACATGGCTGGGACAATCCAACTACTAATAGTAGGTCGGATGCGACTTACAATCTGACCTCCCAGAAAACTTAATACTGCTCGAAAGTGCTTTGATAGATACATATGTATATTCTGTTCAGTTATCTCAGTATATCCCCCCTGAGGATATCTAGGAATAAATCTAATGTATTTCATTAAGATTTTGATATTATACAGCTGATAGTTAACTCATATCCTGGAATATGACCGTAGAGTTCTCAGCTAAGGCTCTTCTGCATTTATAAGCCTTAGTGTTGTCTTTGCTATAACCAACACAGTTTCTTAAAATGTTACCTTATCTGGTTCTATATGTAACAATTTTTGCTCCATCCAGGCATCGGCAGAACAGGGGGACCGAATCCTGCATTACCATACAAGCCAAAGTAAGGATCACATACGTACTGTAAAAATCCGAATTCAGCCACAGACAAGGAAATATAACTCATTATTTCCAAACCTCTTAAGCACTTTCACGCCCACAAATCTCTATACTTGGGATACAGGTCCCTCTGAACCTTGCCGATGCTGGAGGGGATGTTAAACTGTTTTAAAATGATAGAGTCTTTGTTTCATGTTTACGGATATGTTATTATATTCTTACTGGACAGCCAGCATAGGTAGACTCTCTTTACAAAAGCTTGCTGTTGGCATTGCTCCAAACAACTACTCCCCAAAGAAGTGAACCACACACAACCCCTTGTCAAACAAACAACTGCCCTAAAACAACTGCTCACACAAACACCAACCACACTTCCCTACCATTTATAAATGGCAGAAGACACCATACTCACTCCCACATAGCATATATAACGCAGCACGCTATTTCTACCCTGTAATCATCAGCCCACCCAATTCTGAGCCACAACTTTCACTCTTTGTCTAAACAACACATTAATCTTCCCATTATATTAACCCCTAAAAAAGCTCCTTCCAACTACAACAATACTACTGACATGTCTATTAAGAGATGGGCCGCGGTCCCACAGAGATTTGCCCACACTGTCAGTCCCTATAAGAGCGTTTCGATTGTTCATACACCTTATTAGTTTCCTCCGTCCTCCCACCCCCATCACAGCTGAGGTTACTTACCACAGCTGACACTCACCGACAGATACTGTTTTCGGTACTGAAGAGCTGGTCTCATATCAGTAGTCGGTAACTTTACGACACCCTTAGGGGTTCATGTCCCTTAAGTGGGGTTTCACCTTTTTTTTTTTTCTCTCTATCCCTACATCTACTCCCCCCGATTCCTTTCCCCCTATTCCAAAATGACTCTCCTTAAACAGAAGGAAAAGTACTTATGCATATGAAAAAGCTTAAGGCGGATATTTTACTCTTTCAAGAAACTCATTTCCATTCTACCAACATTCCCAAACTATCCAACATGGATTTCCCCAGTGTTCCATGCAACAAATAACTTGGCCAAAATGAAATAAGTGGCTATTCTGATTTCCAAAAATCTACCCTTAAAAATAACTGACTCTTTAAGTGATAAAGAAGGGAGCTTCCTCTTCATCAAAGGAACACTGTGGGGAAAACCGATCACTATAGCCAACTAGAGTTGAGCGGACACCTGTATGTTCGAGTTTGTGGGGTTCGGCCAAACCTCGTGAAACCATTCAGGTTCGGCACCGAACTTGATCCGAACTTGACCCCGGACACCGAACCCCATTAAAGTCAATGGTGACCCGGAGGCGCATGCGCGCAGCTCACGGAGATGGACATGCCGCTCTAGAGCTCCGCACAGCAGCGAGACAAACGGCCACCTAACACGCAGCCTGATCTCCACAATTGCCGAGTACAACCTCTGCAACACCCGAGGCTCCTCACCGCACAACCACCATGGTCGCAACGGGTTTAAAGCCGAAGCCGCGGACTAAAACTATACGCAAGGCCCTGGCTCGGACCTCATCCAAGATGGCGCCACCGCCAGCAACTAAAGCAGGTACGCCTAAAACTCCAAGACTGCGGCCCCTGCGGCAACCAGACGAGGGGGAATCAGATTCTGACACCCTGGCCTCCCCGCTCCCCTCACAATTCAGAGATCTGCATACAGACATACTCCAACAATTCAAATAAATGCTACAACGCACCCTAAAACACACCTCTGACCAGATTACCAACAAACTCACAAAAGAAATCAGAGAATTAGGACAATGCACAGCAGAGCTAGAACTGAGGGTAGATGAGATGGAGCATCACCTCTCTGCCCAGGCTGAGGAGATAGAATCCCTCAAAGAGGACAACGCAGCACTCCAATCCCAGCTTGAGGAGTTTGAGAACAGGGCAAGACGCTCCAACATAAGGATCAGAGACATCCCTGAGACGGTAGAAGACCTCCACTCCACAATAACTGCCCTGTTCCAGGAATTATCTCCCTGTATCCCAATTGACCGTCTTGAGATGGATCGTGTTCACAGAGCCCTGGCACCCCACAAGCAGAACGGCCCCCCAAGGGACATTATAGCTAAGCTGCATTATTTTCGCACGAAGGAGCAGCTCTTACAGTCTGCCAGGAAAAAATCCACCCTCATCTTTCAGGGCAATGAATATCAGCTTTTTGCCGACCTATCCAAGACCACTATTACAAAACGAAGGGCTTTCAAACCCTATTTACAGACTCTCCAACAACGCAAGATAATATACTCCTGGGAATTTCCTCTCTCCCTGCGTTTCACTTACCAAGGCCGCTAGTATGCCTGCAAAACCACTGAAGAGCTACAGAATCTTCTTCAAGACTTGCAGCTGACCCCAGCCGACCCAGCTCTACCCCAGAGATCCCGTCAACGATCCGCCTCGTCCTCTCCAATGAAGACACCTTGTACCCCCTCATCCTCTACCAAAAGAAGCAGAATAACCCCCAACCATCAAGATCCCTCTGACTCCATGGACTGAAAAGATAAGTGACAAGCCTGCATAATATACACCCGCCGTTAAAGGCAACTTCGCCTTATTTTTTGTCCTATTTTTTTAAAATAAAATCATCTAAGAGGATACACACTATTGTGGATGTCTCATTCCCCTCTATACGTTGTGGATGGAGGATTTTTCTCGGTGGGATACATTTGGGGATACAGAATGAGGAACTAGGAGATCGAGCCCAGGATCCGACTGATCATCCGTGCACCGTGATAGACATCTTGAAGGAGGAACGCCACAGGACACCAGAAGCATCCAGATAAGGCATCCACAGGCTTATACCCCTGCAGGGGTACCTGTATCTGGTGAGTGGGGACACAGGAGGGGAGCACTGATTGAAGTCACCATTATTACCAGGAAGAATAATCATTGCACTGAATGCACGGAGTCATTTTGCAATATTTTGCACTTATAAATCTGCAGCACAAGTCCGGGATAGCAATTTCTTGTACAGTTGAGAGACAGTGTGGACTATGTAATTTTTAAAATTTTACAATTTTCTATTTTTGGATTATTTTGGAGTATCAATGCACAGCTAATGAATTCATTTGATTTATAAACACCGTTAATAGCTATTTCACCTCTAGGTGGCATATAATTTGTTTTTTCTACACTACTGTAATTTTCACATATATTTTTACCTCACTGATTTTATTTATTGTCACTAATTCAACTTATTTTTACGGATATCTTGGGTTTAGTAATTAATTTATAATTATCCATATTATCTTACAATTATTACATTAAGTCACAATCTTGACTCACAGTTTATTAGATTCAAGGCACAGGCACTTTATCTCTCACGGACCAGCATACAAACGGTGCAATCCCGTTGCTTTGAGGCACAGGTCACTTTATATACAATTCTTATATTCTCTTTGAACACGTGTATTTATTAGTCCCCCTAGTGGTGGAAGTGAAGAACATACTTAGAGGTTAGCGCCACATGCCCATTGTTTGAATTTAATTGAAATCTTACTGCCACCTTTTATTACTCCACCTAATGGCTAAGCTCAATTTATTATCCCTTAATGTACAGGGACTCAACTCCCCATGCAAACGACGCAAGGCCCTTCGTAGGTTCGCCTCTCTTAAAACGCATATCATATGCCTTGAAGAGACACATTTCACAAAGCAACTCACCCCTAAATATTTACTCAACACCTACCCACAATTTTTTACCGCCTCCGCAGACACAAAACAAAGAGGGGTCTTGATAGCTTTTCATAAGTCCACCCCCTTCACATTAACATCCGAAATTCGGGACCCTGAAGGAAGATATTTAATTCTAATTGGTCAACTAATCGACACCCCAGTCACGATAGTGTCGTACTACGCCCCTAACAAAAATCCTTCTGCTTTCCTTTCCCACCTATTCAAAGTAATAGATACCCACAAGCGAGGCACCTTATTCATAGGTGGCGACTCAAATCAAGTTCTCTTCCCTTTTTTGGACAAATCCCCCTACTCACCTAACTCGAGCCCGAATAAAATCACCTTTCAACAACTCCTACAACGACACTCACTTGCAGACACATGGCGAGAACATAATCCTATCAAAAAACAATTCTCATATTACTCCCACCCACACAACTCCTTCACCCGAATCGACCACATCTTCACCACAATAGGATCCCTACCTCTCCTGCAGTCCTCCTACATAATCCCCTTCCCTTGGTCTGACCATAACGCAATCATGTCCTCCTTTTCAGCCCTGGTGCCCCATCCAAGCACCAAAACCTGGTCCCTAAACCACTATCTTCTATCCCACCCGTCCCTAGCCCTCCAAGTCGAGACTGCTCTCAAAGAATACATATCTCTTAATTCCACAGGGGATGTTTCTCCTCTAACACTCTGGGAAGCACACAAACCGACTATTCGGGGAACTTTAATAAGCCTGGCCTCCCACAGGAAAAAAGAACGCCAACTGAAATTCCAACAGCTAGAACAAACCTACTCTCAAGCCCACGCCAACTTCCAAACCAATCCCACCCCTACTCATAAAGACAAGCTGGACCGTGCCAAACTAGACTTAGACTTATTCCTCACAGAATCTGCTGAAAAATCCCTTAGAAGATCCAATCACCGGATCTTTATGAAAGCTAACAAGCCAGATACCTTCATGGCTTTGTCTCTACGTAATTTAGACAAACCCCATAAACCTATTAGGTTAAAAACGACCCAAAACAGCTATACAAGTGACCCAACTAAAATCCTTCAAATATTCCATAAGAAACTTCAGGAATTATACTCTGCCCCGAAATCCCCACATAATCCACAACAATCCCCAGATTTCTTAAACTCAATATCACTACTCACACTCTCTGCCGAACAAAAGGCTCAATTGGATCAACCAATCACTGAATTAGAAACAAGATTAGCTATTAAATCCCTCCAAAACAACAAAAGACCGGGCCCTGATGGCCTCACAGCAGCATATTATAAATGCTTCGTTGACATTCTAAGTCCTCCACTCACCGCAGCGTTCAATTCAATACGCAAAGACCGACATTTCGCACCTCACTCATTACGAGCGACAATCTCAATGATACCCAAACCCCAAACAGATCACACATCATGGGCAAATTTCCGCCAATTTCCACCAATCTCAATATTAAATAATGATATCAAACTGCTAGGGAAAATACTTGCCTCCCGCCTCAACAATATAATAGGCACCTTAATACACAGGGATCAGACCGGCTTCATGCCCGCAAGGCAAGCAGGAGATACCACCTCGCTCGCTCCAGACATATCCCCACATGCCTCCTCTCCCTAGACATCCGAAAAGCTTTCGATAATCTTTCTTGGTCCTACCTACAAAATACCCTTTTAAGATGGGGATTTGGTCCGTTTTTCCTTAAATGGGTTTTTCCCTTTTACTCTAAACCGACGGCGAGTGTGACATACGCTGGACACCGCTCTGACCCATTCCCAATTGGCAAGGGAACACGACAGGGATGCCCACTCTCCCCTCTCCTATACGCCCTCGCTATTGAACCATTGGCCCAAAAAATCCACGAAGACCCCAATATAAAAGGAATAGAAATAGGAGGATACACACACAAACTCTGCTTATTCGCGGACGATGTCCTGCTCTTCTTAACATCCCCAATTACATCCGTTCCTAATCTCCTTCCCATCCTAACCTCCTTTGCCAGCCACTCTGGACTAGTGGTCAACCCGCAAAAATCGGAAGCCCTCAATATATCCATTCCCCATAATATGTGTTCACACCTACAATCAGTTCTTCCATTCCCCTGGGCATCTAGTTCCCTGAAATACTTAGGAATCAAACTGACCCCAAACCCTCTTGATCTTTTCCTGACCAACTACCCCCCCTGTTAAAACATCTCACAAAACTCATGTCCTCCTGGACATCACTCTCACTGTCCTGGCTAGGACGCATAGCTGCGGTAAAAATGGTACTACTACCCAAAATTCTATATCTATTTAGAATACTCCCGATCCCAGTCCCTTCATATTACCTACGCATTCTACAACGCAAAGTCTCTGCCTATATTTGGGGGAAAACCAGACCACGGGTCCCTAGGTCAACACTTTACCTCACTAAAGCCCAAGGTGGCTTGGGCCTATTAAATTTCATGAAATACTACCAAGCAGCTCAGCTATCCCCCCTAACAAAATACCATGCGTCCACTGAAATCCCCCTCTGGGTGATGATTGAAGCAGTGGAATGCGACCCTCTCTCCCCAGCTAACCTTCTGTGGCTCCAGCTGAAAGACCAAAAAATGATAAAAAATCCAATCACCCAAAACTCTCTCCGCATATGGAACACACTTAAATTCAAGTATAAGCTACAATCTCCCCATAACCCACTTCTCTCCTATTTACGCAACCCTTTGTTCCCTCCCGCATGGACCTCACCTTCCCTATTTCATCGCTGGTCTTCTGCAGGCCTACTCAGAGCACATTCTTTTATCTCAGATAAAACCATCAAGCCGTTTGCCACTCTGTCTGAAACTCACAATCTCCCGCCCGCCGAGCTATTTCGCTACCTTCAACTCAAACATTTCTTTACCCCTCATTTACCAACTGACCCCTCATTACCCCACAAAACCATATTTGAACGAGCCTGCGATCGGGACCCCCATATGCGCGGACTAATCTCACAACTATATCAGCTCCTCCTAGATCCCCCACCACACACTTTTCTCCCATATGTCAACAAATGGGAACACGACCTGAACATACATCTCGAACCCAATGAGTGGGCTACTGTTTGGCAGGCCACTAAGTCAGCCACACAAAACACAATTGCCTCTGAGGCAAACTATAAAGTTCTATTTAGATGGTACCTAGTACCTGCACGAATAGCTAAATATCGAACGTCATATCCCTCATCTCGCTTCGGAGGATGTACCGACAGTGGTACCCATCTCCACATATGGTGAGACTGCCCAATAGTGGCCAAATTCTGGGAAGAAATATTCGATATTATCTCTACACTGGTCAATCAACCAATCAGACCCAACCCTACCCTAGCCCTACTCAACCACAAACCCCAAGAGATCACCAAAACACAATTCAAATTAGTCTTACAAATCACCACGGCAGCGAAGCAAACAAAGCCTGGAAGACAGCAACCCTTCCAATTATGGAAACTAAACACAGGGTAACTAAATCCATGATACATGCTAAAATCGAAGCGACAATTCTAGACACCATTCCCAAATTCGAACGACTATGGCAACCCTGGATCCGCCACTATCTCCCGGTAGATTTTGATGAAACCCTATTACTCCCATAACTCTACCTATCCCACGGATCAATGGCAGTAACAACTTTTTTGCTATTGACGTTTTCCCCCTTCCGGCTACCCTAACCCTATATGTAGATGTTCTTCTCTACCTGCTTTCCCCCCCCCTCTCCCTTCTTTGACTCTTCACACTCTTTTCCTCTACTTATCTCTGTCTAAATATTTTTCTATTGGGGCAACCCTCCCCCCTCCCTCAGTACCATATGTACAACTAATAAATGCGGGACCAAATCCCAAAACCCTCCTAGGATGTCAATAATCCTTCATTATCCTACATTATGACCATCACCGATCTAATATCCTGAAGAGACCACGATAAATAATAGTTATATCACCTCACACTCTCCTAGAGACATCCTCAGTTTCGGGTTATTATACCTTATATATCATCGACCTATATTGTTGAAAGTTATCTGGATGGAAGGAGGAAGATACCCCCATCCTAATGAGTATTTACTTCATTGTAACATATTTGTTCTTTTGTCTTTAGGCATGCTTACCTACCTTTATTGTACACTCTTCGTTTCTCTCTCAATAAAATTATTTGAACACAAAGTCAATGGTGACCCAAAATTTTGGGCACAAAAATGGCTGTAAAAAAGTCATAGAAAGGGCCAGAAGGCTGCAAAAGGAAGCAAAATGGGGGTAAGAGTAGGACAAGTGCCCTGCAAACAAATGTGGATAGGGAAATAACTTAAAATCACATAAAAAAATAAAAATGGGAGGAGGAGGTGGATGTGGAGTAGGAGCCTGGAGGTTAACTAGGCCATGACCATGGCAGTGTAGGTGGAAGTGGCGGTGGTGGAGGAGGAGGAGGTAGCCAACACTGTTTTTTGTTTGTTTGGTTTTTTTTTAGAATTGGGGTAGCCCCCAAAATATTGAGACATATTCAAAAAAAAAAAGGATACCAATGGCTGTGTGAGACCGGTCTAAATGTCTATTCTGCACAAGGTACAGACAAGTCTTGTGGGATCCCTGCCTGGTTCATTTTAATAAAGGTTAGCTTGCCCATGTTGGCTGTGGACAGGCGGCTGCGCTTGTCTGTGAAAACGCCCCCTGCCGTACTAAACACACGTTCAGACAATACACTGGCTGCAGGGCAGGCCAGCACCTCCAAGGTATAAAGAGCAAGCCCAGGCCATGTGGCCAATTTGGAAACCCAGAAGTTGAATGGGGCAGACCCATCAGTCAGTACGTGTAGGCGTGTGCACACATACTGTTCCACCATGTTGCTGAAATGCTGCCTAAAGTCGTTGTACCACCTTGTCATACACACGTGTGCGGATGTGCATGACTGACTACCCAGACGGGGTAAGTTGA
>BLSH010173996.1:165246-179993 GCA_018402905.1 Glandirana rugosa | reverse complement strand
CGCATAGGAGGCGGTGAGTGGGAAGGCCGAAGTTCCGCTGCAGCACAGACAGGCGAGCAGCAGCAGGGTGAGAACGCCGAAAGCGCACTTTCTGCACTTTCTGCAGCAGCTCTGAGATATCTGGGTAGTTTTTTAGAAAATTCTGCACCACAAAATTCAGCACATGCGCCAGGCAAGGGATGTGCGTCAAACCGGCTAGGCCCAGAGCTGCTACGAGATTTTGCCCATTATCGCACACCACCAGGCCGGGCTTGAGGCTCAGTGGCAACAACCACTCATCGGTCTGTTGTTCAATGCCCGTCCACAGCTGCTGCGCAGTGTGGGGTTTATTCCCCAAACATATCAGTTTTAAAACAGCCTGCTGTCGTTTCCCCCTGGATGTGCTGAAGTTGGTGGTAAAGGTGTTACGCTGAGCGGATGAGGAGGTGGTAGAGGAGGAGGAAGAGGAAGCGCAGTAGGAGGAGGAGGCAACAGGAGGCAAAGAGAAACGCCCTGCAATCCTCGGTGGTGGAAGGACATGCGCCAAACGGCTAGCCGCCTCAGGCCCACCCGCCATTACATTTGCCCAGTGTGCAGTTAGCGAGATATAGCATCACTGCCCGTGCTTACTGGTCCACGTATCAGTGGTTATGTGGACCTTACCACAGATGGCGTGGCGCAGTGCACACTTGATCTTGTCCCCGACTTGTTTGTGCAGGGAAGGGATGGCTCGCCTGAAAAAGTAGTGGCGTCTGGGAACCACGTACTGTGGGACAGCCAGCGCCATCAGGTTTTTAAAACTGTCCATGTCCACCAGATGGAATGACAGCATTTTAAAAGCCATGAATTTTGAAATGCTGGCATTCAGGGCCAGGGATCGTGGGTGGGTAGGGGGGTACTTCCTCTTTCTCTCCAGTGTTTGGGAGATGGAGATCTGTAAGCTTCCATGGGACCGTGTGGAAATGCTTGGGGACGGTGGTGGACATGGTGGCGTTGCTGTCACATTGTCTGTTTGCTGGGTGGCAGGTGACACTGGCACTGTAGAGGTGGAGGAAGAGGCCGAGGCAGCAGCAGAAGAGCAAGCAGGAGGAGGCCGAGACCTTTCTTGGATTTAAGGTACTTATTCCACTGCAGCAAGTGCTTTGCATTTAGATGCCTCGTCATGGAGGTTGTGCGAAGAGTTAGACCATGTGTGCCTCTCTTCAGCCTCTCATTACACAGTGTGCAAACCACTTGCGTCTTGTAGTCAGCACATTGTCTGAAGAACTGCCAACACCTGGGAATGCCTTTGAGCTGCCTTTGGTGTGCTAGGTCCCTGGGTGCGGTGGGTAGTAGCAGGCATACTGTCTAGGGAACGCTCGCTCCGCTTTTGCAACCTGCTTCCTCTTTTGCTCTGCTGGTGCCTCTGTGCAACCACCACCTCTTCCTCCAAACTGCACACGTCACTCGCATGACCTTCATTCCATGTGGGGTCTAGGACCTCATTATCCTCCACATCTTCCACCCACCCTTCACCACTGCCCTCCTTGTCAGTCTGCACACTGTAGAAAGCCGCAGCAGTTGGCACCTGTGTTTCATCATCATCATCACAGACGTGCTGCTGTGGTGTTTCCATGTCCTCATCCTGAACCAGAAGTGGTTGGGCATCAGTGCACTCAATGTCTTCCACTTTTGGGCCAGGGCTATGTGAATGGCCCACGGAAAGCACAGCAGCAGAGTCATCAAAAAGCATAAGAGACTGCTGCATGACTTGGGGCTCAGACTGCTTGGCTGATTTACAAGGGGCTGAGGTGAAAGACAGATGGCCATGGGGTTCAGGTGCCAACTCTGAGTTTTCATCAAGGGACTGGGTGGGAGACAATGTGAGGGAACTGGAGGCATTGTCAGCCACCCATGCTGCTATCGCCTGTACTTGTTCTGGCCTCACCATTTGTTGAGCGGCATTCGGGCCTACCATATAACGTTGAAGGTTTTGTCGGCTACCTGAGGAAGGTGTTTCACTTGTGCATGTAGCTGGCACAGATCGACCACGTCCTCTCCTTGCAACAGTAGCTTCAGCAACACCAGCAGCACCACGACAACCGCCACGTCCCTTATTTGACGCTCTCCTCATTCTGGACACAAACGTACTATGTAGCACTATTTATTAATACAAAAAAACAATAATAAATTATTATTCTTATTTTTTAAAAAAAAAAGAAAATTGTAGATGCACTTTTTATTTTTGTGCAAGAAATGCACCACTCACACCAGCAGCAGAAACCTCTCCCTACACCAGTATGAGATGATTTTAAAACGATAATCTGTCTTTCACAGCACCGGCAGGACCCTGTCCTGACTGCAGTATTAGATGATTTTAGAACAATAATCTCCCCCTCATATCACCAACAGGAACCTCTCCCTGTTGCAGTAGGAGATGACTTTATAACGATAAACTCTCTCTCAGAGCACCAACAGTAGCATCTCCCTAATGCAGTAGGAGATGGCTTTATAGCGATAAACTCTCCCTCAGAGCACCAACTGGAACCTGGCCCGAATGCAGTAGTAGTTGTTTTTAGAATGATAAAGTCTCTCTGAGAGCACCAACAGGAACCTGGCCTTATGCAGTAGTAGTTGTTTTTAGAACGATAAACTCTCCCTCGGAGCACCAACAGGAACCTGGCCCTAATGCAGTAGTAGTTGTTTTTATAAAGATAAACTCTCCCTCAGAGCACCAACAGGAACATGGCCCTAATGCAGTACTAGTTGTTTTTAGAACGATAAATTCTTCCTCAGAGCACCAACAGGAACCTGGCCCTAATACAGTAGTGGATGGTTTTAGAACGATCATCTATCCCTCAGAGCAACAACAGGAACTTGGCCCTAATGCAGTAGTAGTTGTTTTTAGAACGATAAATTCTACCTCAGAGCACCAACAGGAACCTGACCCTAATGCAGTAGTAGTTGTTTTTAGAACGATAAACTCTCCCTCAAAGCACCAACAGGAACCTGGCCCTAATGCAGTAGCAGTGGTTTTTAGAACGATAAACTCTCCCTCAGAGCACCAAAACGAACCTGGCCCTAATGCAGTAGTAGTTGTTTTTAGAACGATAAACTCTTCCTCAGAGCACCAACAGGAACCTGGCCCTAATGCAGTAATAGTTGTTTTTAGAATGATAAACTCTCCTTCAGAGCACAAACAGAAACCTGGCCCTAATGTAGTAGTAGATGGTTTTAGAACGGTAATCTCTCCCTCAGAGCACTAACAAGAACCTGGCCCTAATGCAGTAGTAGTTGTTTTTAGAACTATATACTCTCCCTCAGAGCACCAACAGGAACCTGGCCCTAATGCAGTAGTAGTTGGTTTTAGAACGATAAACTCTCCCTCAAAGCACCAACTGGAACCTGGCCCTAATGCAGTAGTAGTTGTTTGTAAAACGATAAACTCTCCCTCAGAGCACTAACAAGAACCTGGCCCTAATGCAGTAGTAGTTGTTTTTAGAACTATATACTCTCCCTCAGAGCACAAACAGGAACCTGGCCCTAATGCAGTAGCAGTGGTTTTTAGAACGATAAACTCTCCCTCAGAGCACCAAAACGAACCTGGCCCTAATGCAGTAGTAGTTGTTTTTAGAACGATAAACTCTTCCTCAGAGCACCAACAGGAACCTGGCCCTAATGCAGTAATAGTTGTTTTTAGAATGATAAACTCTCCTTCAGAGCACAAACAGAAACCTGGCCCTAATGTAGTAGTAGATGGTTTTAGAACGGTAATCTCTCCCTCAGAGCACCAACAGGAACCTGGCCCTAATGCAGTAGTGGATGGTTTTAGAATGATAATCTCTCCCTCAGAGCACCAACAGGAACCTGGCCCTAATGCAGTAGTATTTTTTTTAGAACGATAAACTCTCCCTCAGAGCACCAACAGGAACCTGGCCCTAGTGCAGTGGTATTTGTTTTTAGAACGATAAACTCTCCCTCAGAGCACCATCAGGAACCTTGCCCTAATGCAGTAGTAGTTGTTTTTAGAACGATAAACTATCCCTCGGAGCACCAACAGGAACCTGGCCCTAATGCAGTAGTAGTTGTTTTTAGAGCAATAAACTCTCCCTCAGAGCACCAACAGGAACCTGGCCCTAATGCAGTAGTAGTTGTTTTTAGAACGATAAACTCTCCCTCAAAGCACCAACAGGAACCTGGCCCTAATGCAGTAGCAGTGGTTTTTAGAACGATAAACTCTTCCTCAGAGCACCAACAGGAACCTGGCCCTAATGCAGTAATAGTTGTTTTTAGAATGATAAACTCTCCTTCAGAGCACAAACAGAAACCTGGCCCTAATGCAGTAGTAGTTGTTTTTAGAACGATAAACTCTCCCTCGAAGCACCAACAGGAACCTGGCCCTAATGCAGTAGTAGTTGTTTTTAGAGCAATAAACTCTCCCTCTGAGCACCAACAGGAACCTGGCCCTAATGTAGTAGTAGTTGTTTTTAGAACTATAAACTCTCCCTCAGAGCACCAACAGGAACCTGGCCCTAATGCAGTAGTAGTTGGTTTTAGAACAATAAACTCTCCCTCAGAGCACCAACAGGAACCTGGCCCTAATGCAGTAGTAGTTGTTTTTAGAACGATAAACTCTCCCTCAGAGCACCAACAGGAACCTGGCCCTACTGCAGTAGCAGTTGTTTTTAGAACGATAAACTCTCCTTCAGAGCACCAACAGGAACCTGGCCCTAATGCAGTAGCAGTTGTTTTTAGAACGATAAACTCTCCCTCAGAGCACCAACAGAAACCTGGCCCTAATGCAATAGTAGTTGTTTTTAGAACGATAAACTCTCCCTCAGAGCACCAACAGGAACCTGGCCCTAATGCAGTAGTAGTTGGTTTTAGAACGATAAACTCTCCCTCAAAGCACCAACAGGAACCTGGCCCTAATGCAGTAGTAGTTGTTTTTAGAATGCTAAACTCTCCCTCAGAGCACCAACAGGAAACTGGCCCTAATGCACTAGTGGCTGGTTTTAGAATAATAATCTCTCCCTCAGAGCACCACCAGGAATGTTTCCCTAATGCAGTAGTAGATGATTTTAGAATGAGAATCTCTTCCTCAGAGCACCAACAGGAACGTTTCCCTAATGCACTATAAGATGGTTGTGAACGCTAATCTTTCCCTCACAGCAGCGGCATGAAGCTCTCCCAACTCTAGTCTGAGACAATCTGACACACGGCGCTACGTGACTCCAGCCCCATATAGAGGCTGAGTCACATGATACACTGGCCAATCACAGCCATGCTATTAGTAGGCATGGCTGTGATGGCTTCTAAGGGCAAACTAGTGAAAGGCTTGTTGATTGGCTGCCCAGCAGCTATAGAAAAGGCGCCAAAAATACCCGAATACCGAACCCGATCGCAGACTTTTTTTTTAATATCCGGGATCGGGTTCGGGGCATGGCCACCCCAAAGTCCTGTACGGACCCGAATTTTACAGTCCGGGTTCGCTCAACTCTATAGCCAACATATACAGTCCAAATAAAGCCCAAGTCTCTTTTTTCAGAGACACTATAACTGAATTAGTCTCTTTTTAAAAAGGTATTGTGATTCTGGGGGGTGACTTTAACATAACTCTTAACCCTCTAGAAGGCACTTCCTTTGGAACCTCTTCCTTACCATTCCGTGCTCTCAGACAAATCAAAAAACAACTACATGACACCCTACTACATGACGCATGGCGTACCCTTCATTCAACCGGTAGGGACTATACTTTCTATTCCATGCCGCACAATAGATACTCTAGATTAAACTACTTTTGGATCTCCCAAAAAGACCTACCTATGCTCTCCAAGGCCACGATAGAAGCCATGTTCCTCTCGGATCACCATCCAATCTCTATATCTCTCTCATTTCCACAAACGTCCCACTCTTCCAAGACATGGCGCCTTGACCCTTCTCTGCTCTCCAACCAAAAAAATCTAGTAGCAATAACGGAAAACATTCAGGACTTCTTCTTAACAAACTACACTCCTGACATTAACCCTATCACCCAATGGGAAGCCCACAAATGTGTGGTTAGAGGCCTTCTGATAGCCAAAGCAACTGTCCGCAAAAAAGCCAAACAAGCCAAAATAAATGCCCTCCTGAAGAAAATTCAAATTCTGGAGCAAACCCACAAAAGAACAAGAGCCAACAACACTTTGTTAGAACTTTCTCAAATGCGCTCCATCCTCACTGAGGAACTGGGCCATAAAGTCAAAAGAAAATATATTTTATCACAAAAACTTTTCTATGAACACTGTAACAAAAGTGGGAAGTACCTAGCCAGAGCTATGCAAGAAAGAAGGCTAATAACACTATCCATATGATCCAAACCTCCAAAGGACGAACGGTCCACACAAGTGAGGACATAGCCAACCAATTTGCAAAATACTATGCAGGTTTATATAATTTGCCTTCAGAACAAAAATCCCCTGACTTCCAAAACTCTAGACAATGCATAACTGAAGACTTCTAAAAAAAACATGCACCCAAACCATTAGACAAACAACTAGCCAAAGATATAGATGGTCCACTACTTGAAGATGAATTCAAGATGAATTCAAAGCAAACAAAAACCGGGAAAAGCCCTGGCCCAGATGGCTTCTCATACTACAAATCCTTTCCTGAGCTCCGAGCCCGACCTTTCCTCAGAGCCTTCAATCAGCTGGCAAATAAAGACCACCCTTCCCACAATTTACTTGAAGCCCATATAACAGTCATCCCAAAGCCAGATAAAGACCCAACTCAAACAGCCAGTTACCGCCCCATCTCACTTCTAAGTACTGATTTAAAAATGTATGCGAAAATCTTAGCAAACAGAATCCTACCCCTTATCACAAGATTAATACATAAAGATCAAGTTGGTTTTGTCCCGGGTCGTGAAGCTAGGGATAACACCATTAAGGCTATTAGCATCCAATACTGGCTAAACAGAAACAAATAACCTGTATTCCTCCTCTCTCTGGATGCTGAGAAGCACTTGAACCCTTCCTCAAACGGATCAGAAGTAATACTTCCATAAAAGCGATTCCTTTAGCAGGAAAACACTATAAAATTGCCGCTTTTGTGGATGATATAGTTCTGTTCCTATCAGTTCCCCTAACTCCCATCCCAAACATTCTGAAAGACCTCAAAGTTTTCCAATACATTTCACACTTCAAAATCAACTACTCTAAATCTGAAGCCCTGAACATTTCTCTCCCTTCTGACCAGCTTAAAGCCTGTAAAGATAATTTCTCATTCACCTGGAAATCTGACTCCATAAAATATCTAGGCATAAACCTAATGGCACACTCCTCCAACCTCTACAACAAAAACTACATACCCATCTTATAAAACATTAAAGACAATCTCAAAAGATGGAGCAAACCACACTTTTCTTGGTTTGGCAGAGCAGCCATTATCAAAATGAATATACTCCCACGCATACTCTACATTGTGCAGACATTACCCATTGCAATCCCGCCAATCTTTTTTCAGAGTGTCAGAAAATTGTGTTCGGCATTCCTATGGCACAATAAAAAACAAGAATTAGCTATACCCAACTAAGACTCCCCAAACTCAAAGGAGGCTTAGGCATCCCAGATATAAAATTATACTACTGGGCATGCCACTTGCAACGCATAGTAGATTGGAACATACACGACACAAGTAAAGACTGGGTGGCACTGGAAAAAGCCACCTCTAACTCTCCCTTACACCTTGCACCATGGATCCATACTCACTATACATCTAAAGAATTGAAAGAACACCCTTTGATTGGACCTTCTTTAAACAGCTTCAAAAAAGCTGTAAAAGAAAGAGGTATATCTGCGATGCCAGGTGCCATGACTCCAATTCTCAAAAATCCAGAATTCCCCTCAGGACCACACAACCAATTTCTCACAGTGCTAGACCCAGACTTGATGCTGCAGGGCCACCATCTAACCACCAATGGAGAAATTCTGCCACTAGACAGCATACAACAAAAATGGCCCTCCATGACAATCAATTTCTGGAAATACTTCCAGATAAGGCACTTTATCCAATCCATCCAAAAAATTGGCAATCTTACACAACCCCGGTCACCGTTGGACAACCTTTGTGCCAACAAAAACCCAATGCAACACACAATTTCCATCATCTACTCATTACTTTGGTCTAACACCCCTGGCAACATCGGAAGATTTTGTGCGGCGTGGAATAGAGATCTAAAACTCAACATATCAGGAGACCAATGGACCCATATTTATGAACACGTACATAAAGGTTCTGTAAATGTCACCACCCAAGAGAATAACTTCAAGCTTCTTACCCACTGGTACCATATACCTACTACACTTCAACATTTCAACTCCAACATATCAAACTTATGCTGGAGATGCAAACAAAGCCCAGGCAGCCTTTTTCATACCCGGTGGGAATGTGCAGGAATTGCACCCTTTTGGGAAAACATACACTCACAAATCAATCCTATAACTTCACAGAACTTACAACTAAAACCCAAACAATTCCTGCTTCACTTACGACCAACAAGATCTAACTCATACCGCAAATCACTCACCATGAATATGATCAATGCAGTGAAACTTTGTATTCCGAGATCCTGGGGAACCCCCTATGTACCCTCCTTACAGGACTGGTACAAACAAATTGAAAAAATTGCTGTAATGGAAGAGCTGATCACCATTTCCAACGACACACCGGCTAAACATGCCAAAACCTGGGCAGAGTGGTACAGGTTCAAGTACTCAAATGACTACCTGGTAACGTCCAATAATACAACACAATCTTAAGAATAAAGAAATGTAACTCCCGTTCTTAGAAACTATCCGACAATAGCAATATCTGCCATTCAACATCAGCAAGCCCCATCATAACATACTTAGCTTACCTAAACCACAGCCCTCTCTGCTCCCTTTTTTTTGTTGTTTCTCTTCCCCCTTTCTCCCTTCCATGCCCCCCCCACCCCTCCTTTTTTTTCACTTTACACATGACTGAGATTACATGTGCGGGTCGCATGTAAGCCTCAAATTTAAATAGAAGAAGAGATATGCTGAACGACAAGAATCCTACAATTGAAGGTTATGCAGGAAGGCAAGGGAAAGCATTTTTTTTTACTAAATTTGAGTCTACATAATCCATATACCATATCCAGTTGTTATTATACATGTTATATGACTGTACTATATCTGGTCTGACCGACCGACTAATTGATTCATAACATGCCATTCAATGTGATGTCTTTATTCTGTAACTCTCTTCTTAAATTGTATCGTATAGTTTCTTTGGCTGTACCATCATTGTAAATCCACTTTGCATTCAATAAAAACCTTTTGGGAAAAAAAAGGTAGAGCAAACGTGGGAGTAAGGTCATTTTGACCATGTGTATCCTCCCCAACCAGGATAGACTGCACCCAGACCACTTGTGGAGCTCTTCCTCTATTTTCTTATACATTGGGGGAAAATTAGCTGCATAAAGGTTACCTATGTTCTGAGAGAGTTTAATTCCCAGGTATGGAATAAAGTCAGTGGCCCAACCACCAAAAAGAAAAGTGTTGTGTTAGTCTTTCCACTACATCATTAGGGACAGAGACATTGAGTGCTATTGATTTGGAAATGTTCACATTTAGTCCTAAACAGTGCCAAATTCTTTAAGGAGTTTGAAAACTATGGGTGTTGAGGTTAGCGTGGAAGTTATGAAAAATAGTAAATCATCTGCGAAGAGGGCGCATTTTTGTTCTTGGGATCCACATTGAACCCCCTTGATGTCTGGCTGGCTTCTTATAGCAATGGCTAAGGTTTCTATTGCAATCTCAAAAATTATCGGTGATAAGGGACACTTGTCTTGCACCTTTCTTAATTTCAAATGAGTCTGAGTGCTTTCCCATTAGGCGGACCTGTGCCGATGAGGATGAGTACAGTGACTGAATAATCCCCAAGAATTTTGGGCCAAATCCCCATCTCTCAAGAATTCCAAATAGATAAGGCCACTGTATAGTATCAAAAGCTTTTTGGAAGTCTATCGAGAGGAGGTAGCATGACTCTGGGGATCTTACATCCCAGTGAGACTGCAGAAGGGAGATAACATTGATGGCCCTTCGAATTTGATCTGGCCCCTGCCTGCCAGGTATAAAGCCTGCCTGGTCCTCATGGATGTATTCAACAATGAAGGAGGAAAGTCTGCAGGCTAAAATTTTTGTCAAAATCTTTAGATCGTTGTTGATGAGTGAGATGGGGTGATAGTTTCCCAACTCATTAGTAGATTTGCCCTGTTTGGCGATTACCGATATGTATGCAGAGTTAAGGTGTTTGTCTAAGGAGTTGCCTGTTCTGAGTGAGTTGAAAAATCGGGTCATATATGGTGCCATTGTGTGAGCAAATTTTTTATAGTAGCCTACGGAGAAGCCATCCGGGCCTGGAGTGGATCCTGATTTAAGGGATTTGATTGTTTTGATTACTTCGTCTGAAGTAATTGGATTTTCAAGGAGGTCCCTGTGATCGTGGGAAAGCTTGGGGACAGAAATGTCCCTGAGTAATGAGTCAAGTTTGTGGGGGAGAAGTTGGTGTGTGTGTCATAGAGCTCTGAATAGAAGGAGTGGAAGAGGGCCATGATCCTAGCTGGGTTTTGGGTTAAATCGCTGTTTGGTGTGTGAATTTCGGGGAAGGATAGGTTGTTGGCTTTGGGGGTTAATTTGGTTGCCAACTTTGCCCTTATCTTATCTTTTTGAAAATAGAGTCCAGCGACCGTCCATCTAAGTTGTTTCTCAGCAGAAGTGGTTAATGCAAGGTTGAGACGGGCCCTAGATGAGTCTAATTGGGCTAGTGTATCTACATTAGAATTCTGTTTGTGCTGTTTGGAGAGACAAAGGAATTCTTCCTCCAACTTCTTGATATCTGCTGTGCGTTCACGTTTGAGTTTGGCGCTCATATGAATAAATGTGCCTCTAAGCACTACCTTATGTGGGCCCATAGATTAGATGGGGAGGTTGGCTCAATATCGTTGAGTGAGAAATATTATTTTAGGGCTTTTTCAATTATAGTGCAATGTACAGAGGTTAATCCAAATGGATTTGTTTAGCCTCCAGTTAAACGTACTCTTGGCTGTAGATGGACTTTGAAAAGCTATCAGGGTATAGGTGTTATGAGGAGCAGAGAAATGCGTGAAATCAATCTTGTGGGGCTGTAACTCCCTCCATATGTCTACCAATCCTGAGGAGTGAAGAAGGCTATCTTTAGGCTTTGTCTAGGAGGGCGTATAGATTTCAGAGACCCACGTACTGCTTTATCCTGGGATGCGTCAAATGCAGTGTTCGAGTCCCCACCCATTATCACTGTCCCTTCAAAAAAGGGGGATAGTTTGCGTAATGTAGAATCAAATAATTTCCACTTGTCCCTGTTGGGCGCGTAGTATGAAATGAATGTGAATGTTTTGCCCCCAATGGTTCCATATACCTGTAGACATTGCCCCTCTGGATCCCTGAGAACCCTAGAGGGAGAGAATTTGATGCGTTTGGAGAAGCAAATAGCAACTCCCTTCATTTTTTCGTCCGTGTTCGCTAAAAAGAACTGGGGGAAATTCTGATGCAAAAATGATGGGTTATAGGAGGAGGGGAAGTGGGTCTCTTGTAGCAAGAGTATGTCTGATTATGGGGATTTGTAAAGCTGAAATACCTAACGTATCTTCACCAGGGAGTTGAGCCCTTGTGTGTTATGTGAGATAAGATTAAGGAGTGTATCTGAGGCATCTAGATCAGCCATTGGTCGGGTAGTGGGATAACTTTATGAGTGGAAGGTTTTTTGCTCACCATTTTCCCAAACAGTATTCTCAATCCGGATGGGTTGTCAAGCCGTCATACACTTCGATCCCTAGAACGGAAGGGAGTTGACTTCCTGGTGGAGCTGAAGAGAAAATTTAGAAAAAAGAAGCAAAGAGGGAAGGAAGAGTGAAAAAAGTGAGAAGTTGTACAATAACAATAACATTGTATACATATGTGGGACCCGAAGGTCTCAACGCAATCCAGGATGAAGAAGGGCCTGCCATTCTCCAACCCGCTACCTGAAAAGGTTGAAATCTCTCGGAGAGAGAGGAAAATTCCCTCTGTCTCCGAGAGGAAAAAAATGCCCCTAAAGGGCAAGTGGAGGTGCAATGTTGCAACTCCATCCAACCTGCCTGGAGTCTTCCCAAAAAGCGGGAGGTGCAAAAGTTATCTATAAAAAAGTAGAGCACCCTTGGGAGGTAAGAACAGGTCTAGTAAGTATTTAAGTCACATAAAGATATGTTTATACTATTATAAGTTCTATTGAGCATATCTGCTGAGTCAATGTGTGCCAGGTCTCGGGATTCGTGTGTTGCTGTGCAGCCGGATAACATAGGGCGCATTTCAACTGGAACTGAAAACTGTGATGAGATAGCTTATAATCAGAAGCGTGTGAAGTTCTAACTTTAACCTCAATGACTGAATTCAGTCTTGACCCCATACCCCCCCATCCCACTGGGGAGGTCTCCCGGGAAGAGTCAGTTCTGCTAGGGGAGGAAAGTCAGAGTTTCCAACCGTCTTAGAAACAGAAGGTAGCAAAATACCAAAAAAAAAAACCCATGGGTAGTCTTGAGGATTTGAGGACTTCTCCAGAAAAGAAAGATGACTCATGACCCCGTCAGAGCATGTAGACCCAAAGTCAAGGCAGTTGAGAATCTTTTGAGCACTTGGACTGCTGGTTCTGCCAAATATGTGGGAGGGGACTCTGTGGAGAAGGTCTCTTTGAATATGAGGAGGGTCCTCTGATGGAGGGTTGTTGCTGGATTTCTTGGGAAATCAGGCCCAGGTGTAGAAATAGGCGTTCTCCTTCTTGAAAAGAAGAGAAGGCATATGTTTTGTTACGGTATGAAAAATTGAGGCGGAATGGAAAGGACCATCTATATTTGATTTCTTTTTGGACCAGAATGTGGAGTAGCGATTTGAGTGAACTGCGCTTCTGCACTGTGTATGGGGAAATATCAGCAAATATTTGAATTGGGTGCCCTTGCAGGGAGAGAGTAACTTCAGCTCTGGAGTGCCTCATCACTTCTTCCTTTACCCCATAAAAATGAGGTTTAACTATGATGTCCCTTGGAAGGCCATCCGAGCGTGGTGGTTGTAGTGCTCTGTGTGCCCTGTCAAGCTCCAGTCTGTGATCTGCTATGTCCGGAATTACGTTTTTAATCAGTGATCAAATTTCTTGGTGCACTTCTTTAACCGATTCCGGCAGGCCTCTAATCCTGAAATTGTACAGACGTGTTCTATTTTCCATGTTGTCGATTTTAGCAAGCGCGGAATCTAACTGATCCTGGATGTCTTGCATACTGGTAGAATTTTGGTTGATTTTTGATATGGATTGATCAGCTTTCATATCCATGATATCAATTCTGGCACCAAGTTGATGAATATCTGCCTGTATAGAGGTAGTTATCTGGGCCACAGTCTGCGCTAAGCTTCTGGAGAGCATTTTGGAGAAGGCCGCCATCATGGAGGGGAAATTGATGGGTGAGGAAGGGTGACCGTGAGGCCTGCTGGTTCCAGTATCTAACTCGTCCCAGGGTTCATTCAGGGGAGTGGTGAGGCCACCCACCGCTCTCCCCAGCAGAGATTCGGTGGTAGCTGGGGAGTAAGCGGGATGCAGAGGGTTACTCACTGCGGGGAGAAGTGCTGGAAAGTCCTCAGTTCTCTCTATATCCTGCTCTGTGACCTCAGGGATTGTTCCAGCTTGAGGGAGAGGTCTCTGTAGATGGTCCCCGAGGACATCAAGTTGTTACCGGGGTGTTCCCAGATCAGATGCTGCTGGAGCGGGGCAGGAACGAACGATCCACAGGCAGTGGCAGGGAAGATCATGCCGGAGTAGTGCAGAGCTTCAAGGCATCGCGGCCATCTTGGAAGCTCCCACGCATGCACCTCTGGTTTTCTAAAATATTTTATTAAATGCTCTTCTCCCTCTCTCTTCTGGAGATGTTGACTCGTCGCTCTCTCCCACTTGAATACCAAGTCCGTGCTACGCGTTGTTTTATATTGGCATGGGGCGGGGCCACCTGCTGATGTCACCCTGAGGCCCCACCGGGAGGGGCTGTGATGTCATAAGGGGCAGGGCCTTTGCCCCATGCCAATATATAAGGCAACACAAAGCACGGACTTGGCATTCGAGTTGGAGAGAGCGACGAGTCAACATCTTCAGAAGAGAGAGGGAGAAGACAGTGGAGGAGACAGCAGCAAAAGAGCAGAAGACGGATACTGGAAGCCTGTGCTAGCATTTCTCCTGCGGTGTTGCTATCAGTGTGTGAAGAGTGGGAGAAGAGGGTTGCATTGACAATCCAACACAATGGGCAGCACATTGAACACATTTTATAAGTGGTCAGAAACTTGTAAATAACTCATGAAAATAAAGTTACGTTAAAACCAAGCACACCATTGTTTTTCTTGTGAAATTCCCAATATGTTTGATGTGTCACATGACCATCTTCCTATTGAAAAAACAAAAGTTGGATTCAAAATGGCCAACTTCAAAATGGCCGCCATGGTCACTACCCATCTTGAAAAGTTTCCCCCCTCACATATACTAATGTGCCATAGTTAATAGGGGAAGGTCTTTAGGGAAATAATTGAAAGGGAATAAAGATATTATGTCTCACCCGGTAAATATACCTATGTGGAATTATTTTACCCTTACCAACCACTATAATTGAAGGACAAACACCGTGTAATCATATACACTCCCCCCTTTGAAAAGTTCTACCCATCACTGGTACCGCCGGT
>BLSH010173996.1:118540-149772 GCA_018402905.1 Glandirana rugosa | reverse complement strand
GTATCATACAAGTCAGAAAACTGCTCTTAAAGATTAGGTACAAGGGTCTGGCAATAACTTGGCTAAGTTTCTTAAGGACCCTTGGGTGTAAGCCATCTGGGCCCAGTGACTTATTGGTGTTCAGTTTTTCAAGCCTATTCCTGATTTCACCCTCGGTCAGCCACAAGGGTGCTTCCTGTGATGTGTCATGAGGACCAGCATTGTCGTTCTGAATAATTGATCCCCCCCGTTTCCTTTGTGAATACTGAGGAGAAAAATGAGTTCAACACCTTTACCATTTCTCCATCCTCAGTAACCAAAATACCTTCATCATTCTTTATTGGGCCAATATGATCTGACCCCCCTCTCTTACTATTTATATACTTAAAGAATTTCTTGGGATTCTTTTTACTTTCCTCCGCTATGTGTCTTTCATGTTCAATTTTAGCTGCTCTGATTTCCCCTTTGCATTCCTTATTGCGTGTTTTGTAGTACTGAAAATCTGACTGAGATCCCTCCTCCTTGTATTTTTTGAAGGCCTTCTTTTTTGCTTTTATGTGTGCCTTTATGTCGGCATTAAGCCTGGTTTTTGATTAGCTGTTTTAATTATATTTCCTGTTGGGATACACTGGCTAATACCTTTGTTTAGTATGTTCTTGAAACACTCCCATTTTTCCTCCGCATTCATTGTTCCTAGAATTTTATCCCAGTTAACATCTTCCAGCAAGGAGCGTAGTTTCTGGAAGTTGGCTTTTTTAAAATTCAGTGTCTTTGTATTCCCCTTGCGTTTCCTATTTGTGTAATTTATGCTAAAACGAATTGTCTTGTGATCGCTATTTCCTAGATTGCCCCTTACTTCCATGTCTGTGATCAGGTCTGTGTTGTTGGTAATCAAAAGGTCCAATAATGCTGCGCGAATCGCCATTTATATACGGTGATTCGCACAGCGCTGCCACTTTGCAGCAGTAAAAGTATGCAACGTGGTCGAGGGAGCAATTAATGAGCGGTTTTTAATGCAGCTTAAAGGGAACATTAAAAAGTTAAAGAGGCAGTAAGATATACTCCTTTAAGGGCCCATCCACACTAGGAACTGCACATGAATCATGCAGGAATGCTGTGCAGTTCTGTGTAGTGCGATTTCATCACTATTCATTTTGAATGTACTAAAATCTTGCAGCACCGCACCAAAAATAGTGCATACACTACTTTTTGAAATGCACTACTACCGCATCATATGGTATTTTTGTACCATGTGATCTGGTGCAGGCCAGTACAGGCAAGTGTGTGTCGTTAACTTTGCACTGATTCCCGCAGCAGATCACAAGGGCAGCGCAATTGCAATTCGGTGTGGGAAGCCGCACTGGAATGAGGCTTTTCCACACTGCATTCTAAAAGTGACATTTTGTGTTTACAAACATCAGTCAGGGTTCTGTCATTTAGGAGTAGTATTATTACCTTGGCTAAATGACAGATACCTGTCCAACGTCTGTTTAAAACCAGGGGATCTGTCATTTAGTGGCAGTATCACTATCACTGCTAAATTATAGACCTCCACAAGCTGACAATGATCCTGGGTGATGTCATTGGACAAATATGGTCATAACTATACTTAGTCAATGATGTCATCCAGGATTCCCACTGACTTATTTACATACAGAAGCCAGGAGGGATCTGTCATTTGTGATGAGAGTAGTGACTAGTTAAAAGCTTTAGGCAGAGTGGATTGTCGGGGGGGTGGTTGGTCCCTCTACTGAACCATTCCAGGCCACATGCCCTCAATATTGGGAGTGCACCTTGGGATGTAGGGGGAAAAAGCCCCCCTGAAAGGCACATCAACTCCATGTTGATGGGACAAGGGTCTCGTCCCTACATACTGTCCTCCAAAAGGATGTGACAGTCTGCAAGCACAGGAACTTATCAGAATCTGGACCCCAATGGTCTCCAGATATTTGCCCCCCCCCCCAGGTGATACAGTCTATAGTACCCTTTGTTACTCATTTACAATTCATTTCCAGGCTGCTGAGCTGAATTAAGTTATGGAATTGATTTTGGAGGGGACCCTGGTGCTGTTTATTGGAGTAATAGTTCCCTGAGAATCCAAAGCAAACCGACATCAAGGATAAGAGTTTGGAATAGATGTTATGGGGAATATCCAAGCTTTGTTTACAGGCAGAGTAAAGCTGGCCAGGAAATGTAAATTAGCAGGAACTTTTCTTTTCTAAGGCTTCATGTACACTTGAACTACTTTGACTGTCGGCCTCGGGAAAACGCAAATAGCAGCACAATCGCGACACGAGTTTACTGCAATTTTGCGCATTTTGCGGCCGGTGGTCAAAAATTTCCTATCCTGAACGTGATACTTCCATGTTCAGGAGAGGGAGGTTAGGGGTGGTCAAACCTCCTCTAACCTCAGTAGCTCCTAAACAATCCTAAAAGCATATGTGTACATGGACACACATGCTTTTATGGAGTTGAGTTTAGGAGCTTTGGCAAAAAATGCCAAAAGCTAGTTAAGTTTAGCAGCTGCTAGTGCACTTGGAGCTGAAATGTCACATTTGGTGTATTACATCCTTTAGGTGTGCCGTTTCATGTGTAGATTTAAGGCATCAACCAAGCTTCTTATTTTAAAAAAATTGTGTATTTTACTGTATGTTAAGCCCCGTAAAAAGACAAGCTCCCCGTTGAACATTTTTTTTTCTTCTTTTGCATGGCAGTGTCCAGTTATCCATGGGTTTTTTTTTTTACAATAGCTTGCAAATTGGCCTTAAAGTGGTTGTAAAGGCACAAGGTTTTTGACCTTCATGCATTCTATGCATGAAGGTAAAAAACCTTCTATGCGCAGCAGCCCTCCCAGCCCCCCCTAATACTTATTTGAGCCCCCCTCTTGATCCATTGATGTCAAGGAGAGCCTTGCCTCTCCAGGAACACACACTCTTGATTGGCTTTTGGCAGCAGCTGCTGTCAATGAAAGCCATTGAGACAATCAGGAGACGGAGGGGACAGGGCAAGGCCGAGCCGGGACTCTGTGTGTGAATAGACATGCAAAGCAGCAGCTCAGCTTGGATGCCCTCATAGCAAGCTGCTTGCTGTGGGGGCACCCATCAGGAGGGAGGTGCCACGAGTGCCAATGTGGGACCTGAGAAGAGGAGGATCCGGGCTGCTCTGTGCAAAACCATTGTACAGAGCAGGTAAGTAAAATATGTTTGTTATTTTTTATAAATAAAAAAACAAGACATTAGTATCACTTTAACCACTTCAGCCCCAGAAGAATTTACCCCCTTCCTGACCAGTGTCCTTTTTGCGATTCGATACTGCATCGCTTTAACTGACAATTGCGCGGTTGTGCGACGTTGTACCCGAACAAAATCAATGTCCTTTTTTTCCCACAAATAGAGCTTTCTTTTGGTGGTATTTTATCACCTCTGTCACTTCTGATCACCGCTATAAACAATAAAAGAGCAACAATTTTGAAAAAAAAAATCAATATTTCTTACTTTTTGCTATAATACATATCCAAAAAAATATAAAGAAACAAATGTATTCATCGGTTTAAGTCAAAATGTATTCTTCTACATATTTTTGGTAAACGAAAATTGCAATAGGCATATATTGATTGGTTTGCGCAAAAGTTGCCATGTTTTACAAACAATGAGGATCGATTTATAGCGTTATGACTATTTTTTTACTAGTAATGGCAGTGATCTGCGATTTTTATCGGGACTGGGATATCGCAGTGGATATGTCGGACATTTTTGACACTTTTTGGGGACCACTGACATGTATACAGCGATCAGAGCTAAAAATAGACACTGATTACTGTATAAATGTCATTGGCAGTGAAAGGGTTAACCTGTAGGGGGCGCTCCAAGGGTTAACTGTGTTCCCTCACTGTGTTCTAACTGTATGGGGGCTGGGCTGGTGTGCTTACATCAGCAGTTCCCCATTCTTCCTCTCTCACAGGCGACCACAGGCTGCTGGCAGACATCGAGTCCACCTGACCCGTGGCCCCACTCAGGGAGCATGCAGCGGGCACGAGAGTGCGCCACCAGCCATGCACGCCCACCTGTTATCATGCCTGCGCTGATCGCTGTTTATAGACAGTGAGCTGTGCTATGCTGCCACCTTGTTGCTGTATATTGGCATTACACGGTCAGCAAGCGGTTAAAGAAGACCAGAAAAAGGTTACAGGATTTGCCTCCTATAGACTTCAATGGGGTTAGGGCACTATGTTTAAGGTTTGCAGATTTTAGGCTAGGTTTGACAGACAGCCTGCAAATTGAACCCAAGTCACTTATCACTAATGATGATCCAGCTCCAACCTCTCTATTCAGTAGAAGAGGCAAAATGAAAGCAGCGACATGAGAATAGCTGGGTCTCTAGGGACAGGCAAAAACAGGGATTTTTTTCAATGATTATGCACCAATGAGCTATTTATATGATTAATAGATAAAGTATAATAGCCCATACTGTTTTAATAGACATTGGCAAGAGAAAGGGATAGTTTAAAAAATATCTATGGACCAATTAAATGTTCCACAACACCAGTACACAGGACAATTAATAGCCAAAGGTGTAAGGAGTAGGGTTGCTTTATGGCCACAAGTCGAATGAAGCCTCGACTTGTTTTTTACTGTTCTAATGAAAAAAAATCTGAGTTGTATGTTGTTTTCTTTAATCAAGATTTTCGTATTCAATATTGGTAATTTTTGGGACTTACATCTAGCAGTTATAAAATGGTCATTCCATTCTCTTAGAAGTTATATTCAGATTGTCACTGCTGTACACATTTAAACAATTCCTATAACATTATCAATAGCTAATATGAAAACTTAGAATGTACTTTAAAGCATAAGTGCACTTTATACACCTAGTTATACTGAGTTAATTGGTTAACTTTGATTTCATATAAAAAAATTGATTTTTTTTACTACACAGAAATCTCTTGGGACTGGGAAGATGAGTAATTCCTCTAGGACCTGTATACAGCCATAAAGGATGAGCTCAGTACCATGCTGAAAAGATAAATTAGGGTCTGTAGTAGACAAGCTCACAGAAAATTGGGCAGTAAGCTACAGATCTCACCTATTCTTGAAATGCTACAAAGAGGATGAAAATTAAGTACTTTATGGCTTGGTCAAGATAATTGTTTCTTGGAGAAGCCAATAATTGTAATAAGTAAAATAATTACATGGAATAACCTGAATAATATAATAACCCCACTAGAAGAAAGGAGCTTACTTGCACCATCTCTCTACATTTGTGGAATTACTCTGTATCAGGCATCACTAAATGACAGACCACGGGTCGAGTCCAGACCAAGTCAATGTTCTGTCCGGCTCGGCCATGGTCGTGCCATTTAGGATCTGTTTTTTTCCTCAGCCACCACCAGCTCTGTTATATATACAGACAAAAAGAAAGGAAGCACACGACAGATATAGCTGGTCAGGCTAAGGTTAAACTAATTGCGCACACTGGCACCACTCACTTCCATACAGTGTCCCTCTGCAAACCAAAAGCAATGAGCAAACAAAGCATATGTCCCTGGGTTAATCCCAGGGACCTAGAGGTTAATTAAAGAGGGAAGGGCAATACCAGTATATTTTTCCATACATTTATTAATACAAATATAAGATACATTGTGCTAGGTAATACATTCTTCACCAACAGTTCCTACTATAATACCCTACCACCTTGCCCTATGGGAGACCATAGATCTCCTGGGCTATAGGCCTATGCATATGTAGACACACACATATAGGGGAGACAAACAATAAACAAAAACAACGTCCGGACGTGTGGGGGAAATTCTCCGTAAATAGTTCACTGCTGAGGATGTATCAACACGTATCGTGTATAAGTGACCATTGTGAAATGTGAACGGTCCCCAGGGAGCACTGGAAAAGTTCAAGGCCTAGTTGGTATTCCTTATCTCCCGTGGCTGTCATGTATTGCAGGTGAATACGTAAGTCTATGCATCATTGCAGACAGTAAGTGGAGGTGATAAATGGCACTGAAGCTTAATCAAACAGATCGAACCTCATGTCTGATATTCGTATTGGCAATCAAAGTCAGTGTCCATATACCACACTAGGCTACCACAGAACAAACACAACCGCAGTCCTGCAATCGCCTATTCCGTGTATTCCAAGTCAAAAATACAAGTCTATACAAGTCTTTTAGTCCCAGATGTGTCCATGACCTCTGTAATAACATGTGAAAAGGCATGGGGGGTAGGCACCACTGAGTGTAGTATTAAAAATAAAGGGTTTATTGCACAATACAAGAAACACTTGCAAGATGTAAAATAGATTCATGCCCATCATGGTGGAAGGTCCTCATAACTCCTGTGCCACGCTGCAGGCTCCACATACGGTCCGGATTTGGTGGGGGTGATTACCCAATGAATGGCTGGATGGTAACAGAGGCTCCAATGGAAACAGGAAGCACTGAGCTGGCCAGCTTGGGGCATGGATGCGGATGTGATGTCACTAGAACAGGACGGAGATCCAGGTCAGGACTGTCAATCAGGCAAGGCAAGGCTATGCACTTGGAGCCTACAGCCTCTTCAATTGACCTACCTTTTGATGTCAGCTGCTGTGCCTTCTACCCTCTGTTCTGTGTAAGCTAGGAAATAGAAGAGGGCATTGTTACTGTTATGAAGAATGGAGGAAGCGGGAGGTGATGTAAAGGGGGATCAGAAACTGTAATATGAAGGAGGAGGGGTGATACAAAAGGGAGGCAGTGTGGGAATGTGAAGGGAGTCATATGAAGGGGGATGGGGTTCTACAAAGGGGGTGAGGACAGGAATGTGAAGGGAGACTGGGGACTGCGGTGTACCTCAACATAAGTATTTTTTAAACCACTATATTTATAAAGCAAAGCATGATTACGATGATAGGATTATGTAATATTAATGTTTCCAGCATTGTTTGTTTGGATACACAAATACCCTCTTTAGCATGTCTATTACATAACTGAAAACACAGAAAAAAATGCATACTAACTTACCAAGTACTGTTGTTAATAATGTATTTACAATTTATCAACTACCAAAAATTATTTGCACATAGTTACAGCCTTATGGCCACAGTATAATACAAAATAGTAATAGCTGGCCATAGCATAACATACCAAAAGCAGGCTAAAATATAAAATCATTGGATTGTGTCTAAAATATTTTTCCAGTGTATTTTCCCTAACCATAAGCCTAAACATGTGGCTATCCCATGATGTCACTCAGACATACCTTAAAACCCTTCACCCAGATGCAAAACCTGTGGTAGAGGACTCAATAATTTATTCCCTGGTAAGATTTTACAACACTGTAGCTCCTCCAACCACTTGCCTACTGGGAACTTTCACCCCCTTCCTACCCAGGCCAATTTTCAGCTTTCAGTGCTGTTGCACTTTGAATGACAATGGTGCGGTCATGCAGCTGTGTACTTATATTACATTTTTTGAATTTTATTCACACAAATAAAGCTTTCTTTTGGTGGTATTTAATCACCACTGGGTTTTCTATTTCTTGCTAAACAAGCAAAAAATACCAACATTTTAAAAAAAAAATGCTTTTCTGTTATAAAATTTTGCGAACAGATAATGTTTCTCCTTTATTGATGTATGCTGATGAGACTGCACTGATGGGCACTGATAGGCAGCACTAATGGGCACTGATGAGGCGGCACTGACGAGGCAGCACTGATGGGGAGGCACTTGTGGGCACTGATGAGGAGGCACTTATGAGGCTGCACTGATATGTGACACTGATTAGCACTGATAGGTGGCGCTGATGGGCACTGATAGGTGGCACTGATGAGGAGGCACTGATAGGACGCATTGATGGGCACTGATTGGCAGCACTGATGGGCACTGTTGGGGCTGCTCTGATAATCAGAACACTGATGACCAGTGCCCTGATTATCTGTGTAGATGTCTCATTTCACACTGGCTGGTTACGGGCTCTCCTCTCCTCATGCTGTGTCAGGACGAGGAAAGGAAATGCCTATAACCAGCAAGTGTATTTACATTGTGATCAGCTGTGATTGGACACAGCTGGTCAAATGGTAAAGGGCCACTGTGATTGGCCCTTTACTTCGCTCTGTGATCAGCTGTGTCTGAAGGACACAGCAATCACAGATTGTGCCAGATGCATGCCTGTGTGGGGGCGCGTGGTTCTAGGAGAACATCAATAGATGCTCTCCTAGAACTGGACGACTGCGCTGTAGCCATCATTCAGCTATAGCGTGGTCAGAAAGTAGTTAATTGCCTAACCTAACCTAGAGAAATGGTTTCCTTGTTGGATTTTACTGTATGTGTCCCTGATATGATCTTGCCACTTAAACTAGGGTCACATGCTTTGTCTATATTTATTTATAAATTTAAGCATACGGACAGTGTGGTTTATTTATTAAAGGAAAAAAGCATATTCCTGGTCCATTTTTTTTTAATTTTCATCGCACATGATTGGTTAATCTTTGCAAAGTGATTTTTTTTCTTAACTTCATTTCATTCACTAACCTAAGCAAACATGCTCTCTGCTTCCTTAGTAAATCAACCTCATTGTGTACTGTAAGGAAAAGTATAACTGCCTGTTGTGTTCTTTCCATTAACATAATTAGTAAGTAAGTATAAAAAAATCACAGTGATACATTTTTCAGTAGGTATTGAGAACTTTATTATTTTTATTAATAGTATTATCATGCATGATTTGTATAGCACCAACAGTTCCTGCAGAGTTTTACAAAATGAAGGCAGACAGCACAGTTGCAATACATTTCAGTAGAAGAGGAATCAGATGGTCCTGTACATTAGAGCTTACAACCTAAAATATTTGCAAAAGGAACGTATGAATTAACAAATAATTTTGACTGTGATGGACTAAATTGACTAACACGTTAGCAATAAATATATTTTTATATATGAACACTAGCAAAGAGAGAGAAGTAGAATTAAAGAACAAGAGTAAAATGTTCTCAGGAAAGCTTCCATTATGAAACACATTTTGTTCTCCTATAAGTTTAATCTGAAAAATACGTGTAATTCATACAGTTTTATTAAAGCTGTCTTTACTTTAGTTTTGGGGTACTTAATCTACCATTTTAAATTAAATACTTTACTCCTATGTGCTTTCCACCAGCTCAGAGGATGCATTTTTCTTGCAATATTTTAATCTCTGGGCTTGGGTCATGAGCCACACTGAACAGCGGGAGTTATCTTCTCATTTTCAAGCCAAGAATGTTATTTTAAACAAAATCATTCTTCATAGGTTTTTTAAGCAGAAATGTCTCAAGCATCATAATCAATGGAAAACTTTGAAAACTTTGCAATTTAATGTGCATATTAATATAAAATGTAAGCTGAATTTATAGTCACTTTAAAGTTTTAGATATACTGCATATGTGAATGTTACCAGCTTAAAGCAAACTTGTTGTGAAAATTACTATCTGCCAGAACTATTTGCCTGCTAAAGAAAATTATAAATACTTACCTCTTCTGTCACCCATGCCACCTAACACAGTTTTGTTAAGGAGAAAAGGCAACCTGTGGGAAGCTTACTGTCACATACCTGGTGGTAGAGTCTGGCTTATGCGGGGGCAACCTCTCTTGCGGCCCTGGTTCAAGAACCCCTGATAGTGTGGACAGGGAACTCTGGAGCACAGGGGGGGGGCACGAGGGCTGGACAATCTTCAGATGGTAAGCAGAAGTCCACTGGAGCTTGTGCAAGTGGAAGAGTAGTGGTTCAGTCTGGGTCGGCAACTGGCAGGTGGTGCGGTACAGCGGGATCAGGCAAACGGATGGTCGGGTACAGGCAGGGTCAGCAACGTGCTGGCAGCGGAAGTACAAAGGGAGCAGACAAGCAGATAGTCGTAAACAGGCCGGGGGCAGATGCAGGCAGATATCAACAAGCCCAGAGGGGTAGCTGGGGTCTCAGGAACAAGAAGTCACTCAAAGTAGTCACTGGGGGGTCACAGGTGCAAGGAACGCTGTAGAACGGACAGCACCAGCTGCTGGGCCCTGCTGATTCAAATAGGGCTGTTGGTGTCGTTTCTGGCGCGTGCGCGCGCGGGTGTGCGCACGCGACCACGCACGGGCATGTGCACAACCGCGGAAACAAGAGAGCTGTCTTTTCCTGACATTGCCCCCCCCAAGGGGCAGCCTCCAGATGCCCAACTGGGCTCTCTTGGCCGGATTGTTTCTCCAAAAAATCTTGACCAGTTCCCAGGCATGTAAGTTGCTTTCCGGCTCCCACAAATTTTCCTCAGGACCGTAATCTCTCCATTTCACAAGGAACTGTACACCTCCTGCTCTTCTTCTGCAATCGAGGATGGATTCCACCTCAAACTCCTCCTTTACATCTATCACCACCGTTTCAGGTGGAGCCGTCCTTCGTCCTGGATACAGGTCCCTGGCCGCTGGCTTGAGGAGGTGTACGTGGAACACCGGATGGATCTTAAGTGTGGGTGGCAGGTCAAGTTCATAGGCCCTATGAATTTCAGTCCCAGTTTTTTAGATGGACAGGATAGTCTTAGGTTAGTGGTTGCAAACCAGACACGATTGCCGGGTTGGAGATCAAACTCTCCACGTCTTTTTCTATCAAAGGTCTCCTTATTGCGTTCCTGAGTCTGGCCAAGGGTCTCCTGCAGAATCTTATTGTTGCTTTCCAAGAACTTGGTGATCTCCAGTGTGGCCGGGATTGCACTTTCCGGGACGAAATCAGGCAGGAATGTGGGGTGGTAGCCGAGATTCGCCAAAAACGGGGACTGTTTGGTGGCAGAATGGACAGAATTGTTGTAGGTGAACTCGGCTAGTGGTAACAAGGAGACCCAGTCATCTTGGGAGTAGGAGGAGTAGTATCGGAGATATTGCTCCAGGGTCTGGTTGGTCCTTTCCGTTTGGCCATTGGACTGTGGATGGTAGGCTGAAGAGAAGGCCAATTTGATTCCTAGGATAGAGCACAAGGATCTCCAGGGATGTGAACTGCACCCATCTATCTGTACATATCACCATCACTTCTACCCTCTTCCTACTACTGTTCTTATCACCTCCTGCTAATACTTAACCCACCTGCTGACCCACATACAAGGACAGGAAAGTATATACACTCATACACATCTCACTCCCATCTTACTTTCCTCACCCTCCTCCTTCTGCTAACCTCTGGGGATATCTCCCCTAATCCTGGTCCTTCGGGATCTCACACCCATGCTCGGCACCTTCCCTCCTCCAGCATCAGCCGCAATCTTCTCAATCTTATCTCTATTCCTCTGCTCCCAACAACCCTCCCCACCTTCTCATGTGCCCTCTGGAATGCCCGCTCTGTCTGCAATAAACTCACTTCTGTCCATGACCTTTTTGACTCCCACTCCCTTAACCTTCTTGCAATCACAGAAACATGGCTGAAAGAGTCAGATTCTGCCTCGCATGCAGCTCTCTCTCTCATGGAGGCCTTCACTGGACTCACTCACCCAGACCCAGTGGACGGAAAGGAGGTGGAGTTGGTTTGCTTCTATCCCCACTGAGCACCTTTCAATTTCTGGCTACCCCTCCCTCTCTATCCTTCTCTTCTTTTGAGACACATTGTATTCGTCTGTTTTCTCCCATTTCTCTAAGGATTGCTGTGATCTATCGGCCTCCTGGACCAGTGTCACGCTTCCTTGATGACTTCTCTGCCTGGCTACCGTACTTTCTCTCCTCCACATTACCCACTATTAACCTTGGTGATTTCAACATCCCCTCCAATGTTAACAGCCAAGCTGTATCCCAACTGTTCAAATTAACTTCATCCTTTGACCTTACACAATGGACACAGTCCCCCACTCACTCTGATGGTAATACCCTTGACCTTGTCTTCTCCCATCTTTGCACCCCCTACAACCTCACCAACACCCCCTTTCCTCTTTCTGACCACAACCTCATCACTTTCACATTGTGCTTGTCTCCATCCACCTGCTCCACCAAGCAGAAAACAATTACCCGCAGACACCTTTGCCACTTTACTCCTTCTCTTTTCTACTCTGCAACTGATCACCTCCATGACAAAATCTCAGCCCTATCTTGCCCTAACCTTGTCGCTTCTATCTACAACAGTTCACTTTCATCCTCGCTGGATTCTCTTGCTCCTCTCACTTCACAAAATGTCAGGCCCCGACCATTACAACCTTGGCAGACCACAACACCAGAAACCTTAAGAGACATAGCAATGCACTGGAGCGAGTGTGGCATAAAACCAAATCCCAGCATGCATTCACCCAATATAAATCTGCCTTTTTAAAATACACTTCTTCCCTCTATGCTGCCAAACAGACTTACTTTGTCACCCTCATTAATACTCTGTCCTCTAATCCTCGTCGTCTCTTCTCTACTTTTAACTCTCTACTTTCTCCACCACCACCTCCACCCAGTCACTCTGCTCACGAGATTGCAAACCACTTCAAAAACAAGACTGATGCAATTCATGGGGACTAGAGTTGAGCGAACCCGGACTGTAAAGTTCGGGTCTGTACCGGACTTTGGGGTGTCCATGCCCCGAACCCGGAAATTTGAAAAAAGTCCGGGTTCGGGTTCGGTATTCGGGTATTTTGAATGCCTTTTCTATAGCTGCAGGGCCGCCAATCAACAATCGTTTTACTCGTTTGCCCTTAGAAGCCATCACAGCCATGCCTACTAATGGCATGGCTGTGATTGGCCAGTGCATCATGTGACCCAGATTATTTTTGGGGCCTGTTGAATAGCTGCAGGGCAGCCAATCAACAAGCGTTTCACTCGTTTGCCCTTAGAAGCAATCACAGCCATGCCTACTAATGGCATGGATGTGATAGGCTAGTGCATCATGTGACCCAGCCTCTATATGAGCTGGAGTCACATATGCCGCGTGTCACATCGTCTCAGGCTAGTGTAGGGAGAGCATGCTGCAGACGCTGTGAGGGACAGATTACTGATCTAATATCATCTCATCCTGCATTACAGACAGATTCCTGGCGGTGCTGTGAGGGGAAAGCTTAGCGTTCTAAAATCATCTGATACTGGACTAGGTAGAGTTTACTAGTGCTGTGAGGGATAGATTACCAATCTAATATCATCTCATCCTCCATTACACACAGGTTCCTGGCGGTGCTGTGAGGGGGAAAGCTTAGCATTCTAAAACCATCTGATACTGGACTAGGTAGAGTTTACTGGTGCTGTGAGGGAAAGATTACCGATCTAATATCCTCTCATCCTCCATTACAGACAGGTTCCTGGCGATGCTGAGAGGGGAAAGCTTAGCATCCTAAAACCATCTGATACTGGACTAGGTACAGTTTACTAGTGCTTTGAGGGACATATTATTGTTCTAAAATCATCTCCTAGTGCTATAAGGAGAGGTTCCTGCTAGTGCTGTAAGGGACAGATTATTGTTCTAAAATCATCTCCTAGTGCTATAGGGAGAGGTTCCGGCTGGTGCTGTGAGGGACAGATTATTGTTCTAAAATCATCTCCTAGTGCTATAGGGAGAGGTTCCTGCTGGTGCTGTGAGGGGCAGATTATTTTTCTAAAATCATCTTCTACTGCTATAGGGAGAGGTTCCTGCTGGTGCTGTGAGGGACAGATTATTGTTCTAAAATCATCACATACTGCTAGAGGGAGAGGTTCTTGCTGCTCTTGTGAGGGACAGATTATTGTTCTAAAATCATCTCATCATATTGCTACAGGGAGAGGTTCCTGCTGCTCCTGTGAGGGGCAGATTTTTGTTCTAAAATCCTCACATACTGCTAGAGGGAGAGGTTCCTGCTGCTGCTGTGAGGGACAGATTATTGTTCTAAAATCATCACCTAGTGCTATAGGGAGAGGTTCCAGCTGGTGCTGTGAGGGACAGATTATTGTTCTAAAATCATCACATACTGCCAGAGATAGAGGTTCCTGCTGGTGCTGTGAGGGGCAGATTATTGTTCTAAAATTATCTCCTACTGCTATAGGGAAAGATTGCTGCTGGTGCTGAGAGGGGCAAATTATTGTTCTAATATCATCACATACTGCTAGAGGTAGAGGTTCCTGCTGCTCCTGTGAGGGACAGATTATTGTTCTAAAATCATCTCATCATAGTGCTACAGGGAGAGATTCCTTCTGCTCCTGTGAGGGGCAGATTATTGTTCTAAAATCATCACATACTGCTAGAGGGAGAGGTTCCTGCTGGTGCTGTGAGGGGCAGATTATTGTTCTAAAATCATCACATATTGCTAGAGGGAGAGGTTCCTGCTGCTCCTGTGAGGGACAGATTATTGTTCTAAAATCATCTCCTACTGCTAGAGGGAGAGGTTCCTGCTGCTCCTGTGAGGGACAGATTATTGTTCTAAAATAATCTCATCATAGAGCTACAGGGAGAGGTTCCTGCTGCTCCTGTGAGGGACAGATTATTGTTCTAAAATCATATCTTACTGGTGTAGGGATAGGTTCTTGCTGCTGGTGTGAGCGGTGAATTTCTTGCACAAAAATAAAAAGTGCGTCTACGTTGCTGTTTTCCAAAAAAGATAAGAAGAATTTATTATTCTTTTTTTGTATTAATAAATAGTGCTACATAATACATTTGCGGAATGAGGAGCGTCAAATAAGGGACGTGGTCATGGTCGTGGTGCTGCTGGTGTTGGTGGTGTTGGTGAAGTTCCTTTTGCAAAGAGAGGACGTGGTCAATTTGTGCCAGCTAAACACACAAGTGAAACACCTTCTTCTGGTGCCAGTAGCCGACAGAACCTTCAACAATATATGGTAGGCCCGAATGCCGCTCAATGAATGGTCAGGCCAGAACAAGTACAGGCGCTAGTAGATTGGGTGGCTGACAATGCCTCCAGTTCCTTCACATTGTCTCCCACCCGGTCCCTTGATGAAAGCTCAGAGTTGGCACCTGAACCCCATATCCATCTGTCTTTCCCCTCAGCCCCTTGTAAATCAGCCAAGCAGTCTGAGCCCCAAGTCATGCAACAGTCTCTTATGCTTTTTGATGACTCCCCTGGTGTGCTTTCTGTGGGCCATCCACATAGCCCTGCCCCAGAAATGGAAGACATTGAGTGCACTGATGCCCAACCACTTCTGTTGCAGGATGAGGACATGGAAACACCAGCGCAGCACGTCTCTGATGATGACGAAACAGGTGCCAACTGCTGCGGCTTTCCTCAGTGTGCAGACTGACAAGGAGGGCAGTGGTGAAGGGTGGGTGGAAGATGATGTGGAGGAGGATGATGAGGTCCTAGACCCCACATGGAATGAAGGTCATGAGAGTGACGTGTGCAGTTTGAAGGAAGAGGTGGTGGTCGCAGAGAAGCAACAGCACAGCAAAAGAGGAAGCAGGTTGCAAAAGCGGAGCGAGCGTCCCCTAGACAGTATGCCTGCTACTACCCACCGCACGCAGGGACCTAGCACACCAAAGGCAGCTCAAAGGCGTTCCCCGGCGTGGCAATTCTTCAGACAATGTGCTGACGACAAGACACGAGTGGTTTGCACGCTGTGCAATGAGAGCCTGAAGCGAGGCATAAATGTTCTAAACCTGAGCACAACCTGCATGACCAGGCATCTACATGCAAAGCACCTGCTGCAGTAGAATAACCACCTCAAAATCCAAGAAAGGTCTCTGCCTCATCCTGCTTCCTCTTCTGCTGCTGCCCGGCCTCTTCCGCCACCTCTGCAGTGCCAGTGTCACCTGCCACCCAGCAAATAGACGATGTGACAGCAACGCCACCATGTCTGCCACCGTCCCCAAGCATTTCCACGCGGTCCCATGGAAGCTTACAGCTGTCCATCTCCCAAACACTGGAGAGAAAGAGGAAGTACCTCCCACCCACCCGTGATCCCTGGCCCTGAATGCCAGCATTTCAAAATTCCTGGCCTTTGAAATGCTGTCATTCCATCTGGTGGACACGGACAGTTTTAAAAACCTGATGGCGCTGGCTGTCCCACAGTACGTGGTTCCCAGCCGCCACTACTTTTCCAGACGAGCCATCCCTTCCCTGCACAAACAAGTCGGGGACGAGATCAAGTGTGCACTGCGCAACGCCATCTGTGGCAAGGTCCACATAACCACTGATACGTGGACCAGTAAGCACGGGCAGGGACGCTATATCTCACTAACTGCACACTGGGCAAATGTAGTGGTGGGTGGGCCTGAGGCGGATAGCCATTTTGCGCATGTCCTTCCGCCACCTAGGATTGCAGGGCATTTCTCTTTGCATCCTGTTGCCTCCTCCTACTGCGCTTCCTCCTCCTCTACCACCTCCTCATCCGCTCAGCGTAACAGCTTCCCCACCAACTTCAGCACATCCAGGGGGAAACAACAGCAGACTGTTTTAAAACTGATATGTTTGGGGGATAAACCCCACACTGCGCAGGAGCTGTGGATGGGCATTTAACAACAGACCGATGAGTGGTTGTTGCCACTGAGCCTCAAGCCCTTCCTGGTGGAGTGTGATAATGGGCAAAATCTTGGTTGAAAGTGAAATTGTATAGGGTATGTTACGTGGTTAAGATTTTTGGGCAGTGAAGGTGTCCCCACTAGAGTTGAGCGGACACCTGGATGTTCGGGTTCGTCTGGTTCGGCCGAACTCTGCGGAAAAGTTTGGGTTCGGGGTGTGGGGTCAAGTTCGGTACCGAACCCAGACTTTTCCGCAGAGTTTGGCCTAACCAGACGAACCCGAACATCCAGGTGTCCGCTCAACTCTAGTGGGGACACCTCCACTGCCCAAAAATCTTACCCACGTAACATACCCTATACAATTTCACTTTCAACGCTCTCCTCTTTTGACCTTGCTACTACTGAACAGGTCTCTAAGGTTTTCTTAGAAGCCCACCTTACCACCTGTTCACATCTATTACGGTCACCCTCTTCTTCTATCTTATGCTCCCTCACCCACATCTTCAATCTCTCCCTCTCTACTAGCACCTTCCCCTCCCATCTAAAACATGCCCTGATCACCCCCATACTTAAAAAGCCCTCACTGGATCCCACCGTCCCGTTTGCATCAAAACTTTTAGAACGCTTAGTCTACAACCGTCTTAGTTCCTACCTCACTGACAACAACCTTCTTGACCCCTTACAGTCTGGCTTTCGCTTGCTACACTCCACTGAAACTGCCCTACTGAAGCTCACTAATGACCTGCTAACTGCTAAAACCAATGGCCACTACTCCATACTCATACTACTTGACCTCTCTGCAGCCTTTGATACTGTTGACCATCCCCTCCTCCTTAACAACTCCTCTCTCTTGGCCTTCAAGACTCTGCTCTCTCCTGGCTCTCCTACCTGTCAGAGCGCTCATATAGTGTGACCTATAACTCTGTTTCTTCCTCTCCACTACCTCTTTCGGTGGGTACCTCAAGGTTCTGTCCTTGGACCCCTTCTCTTCTCCATTTACACCTCCTCCCTTGGCCTGTTAATAAACTCCCATGGCACCTCTATGCTGATGACACACAAATCTATCTCTTTATTCCTCACCTCACTCCTTCAGTCTCCTCTCAAGTTACTAACTTACTACCTGACATATCAGCTTGGATGTCACACCACTTCCTCAAACTCAATCTTTCTAAAACTGAGCTCATAATTTTTCCTCCAGCCCGTGCCCCTTCCCCTGACTTCTTCATCAAGATCAATAATACAACTATCAGTCCCTCCCCTCATGCGAAGGTACTTGGTGTAATCCTAGACTCTGACCTGTCCTTTCAGCCCCAAATCCAATCACTGTCCAAATCGTGCAGACTTCACCTTTGAAACATCTCCAAAATATGTCCCTTCCTAACCGCTAACACTACTAAGCAACTTATTCACTCCCTTGTTATCGCTCGCCTTGACTATTGTAACTCCCTCCTAATTGGCATACCTCTCCACAAGCTATCCCCTCTTCAGTCTATCATGAATGCTGCTGCCAGACTCATCCACCTTACCAACCGCTCAGTGTCTGCCAATCCCTCCACTGGCTTCCCATTTTCCAATGAATAAAATTCAAAACCCTAACCATGACATACAAAACCATTTACAATTCTGCCCCAAGCTACATCACCAATCTTATCTCCAAATATCGCCCAAACCCTCCTCTTTGCTCCTCCCAAGACCTTCTGCTCTCCACCTCCCTTGTCTCCTCCTCCCATGCTCATCTCCAGGACTTCTCCAGAGCTGCTCCCATCCTCTGGAACTCTCTACCCCAATATGTCTGCCTATCTCCTACTCTGTCCACATTTAGGCAATCCCTGAAAACTCATCTCTTCAGGGAGGCCTATCCTGCCTCCAGCTAACAACGGAATCTTCTACTCCCCTCATCAGTTCATCCCCCACAGTCCCTACCTTTTTGTTTCACCAGCCCCCCCCCCCTCTTAGATTGTAAGCTCGCAGGAGCAGGGCCCTCTAACCCTCTTGTTTTAAATTGTACTGTTGCTGTAATGTCTCTCTTTATATTGTAAAGTGCTGCGCAAACTGTTGGCACTATATAAATCCTGTATAATAATAATAATACAATGTTTTTTGGCATACCGTGTAGGCAGACAACTTCCCGGATGAATACTTTGGCCGTTTCAGTGGTCAAGGGAGTGCCCCTCATCAGAATGAAGTGTGCCATCTTCGTGAGACGGTCGACCACCGCGAAGATAGTTGTGTAGCCTGCAGATGGGGGCAATTCCACAATGAAATCCATTGAGATCTGTGCCCACAGGCGTTCAGGAATAGGTAGTGGGTTTAATAGACCCCAGGCCTTAGTTCTTTCTGCCTTGTTCCTGGCACAGACAGGGCAGACGTTGACGTTTTTACAGTCCTCTTTCAACTGTGGCCACCAAAAGGTGCGGGCAAGTAATTTGGTTGTCTTTCAATGGCCAACGTGCCCGGCTAAGTGATGGTCGTGGCAGAGTTCAAGGGCAGACAGGCAAAGTTCTTCCGGCACAAAAACTTGTGTACCCGACCACCATAACCCGTCCTTGAGGGAAAGTCCAGAATCTGCAGGTATGGTGGAGCTGCCCAGAATTTGCCTGATCTGGGTCAAGAGATCTTCCCGAATTAGCAGGAAATGGTAAGATGGTGTCAGGAGGGGGTGCTTCTCCGGTTTTGTGAAACATCCTCGACAGCACATCTGGCTTAACATAATTGGATCCGGGTCGGTAAGTGATATGTAACTGAAACCGTGAGAAGAACAGGGCCCAGTGTGCCTGGCGGGGCCTAAGTCTCTTGGCCGTCCTTAGGTATTCCAGACTCTTGTGGTCTGTGAAGACCAAGACTGGATGAGCAGCTCCTTCCAAGAGATACTGCCATTCCTCCAGGTCGGATTTATTTACTAGAAGCTCCCTGTCACCCACACCGTAGTTTCTCTCAGGGGGAGAGAGCTTCCGTGAGAAGAAGGCGATGGGGTGCAGAGAAGCCTTAGGTCCCTGTCTATGGGACAAGACTGCCCCAACGGTGGTCTCCGAAGCATCTACTTCCAAGATGTAGGGCCGCGTGGAGTCGGGGTGTTTAAGAACAGGTGCCGAGGTGAATAGTCTCTTTAAGGTTTGGAAGGCACCTTGTGCTTCCGGGGTCCAGACGAAGCGGGTGTTCTGTTTGGTTAGCTGCGTTATCAGAGAGATGACAGCAGAAAAACCTTGGATGAATTTTCTATAAAAATTGGCAAAGCCTTCTTGTCCGCTGGTGCGGGCCAGTCCACAATAGCTGTGACTTTATGGGGGTCCATCGTTGTGCCAGAAATGGAGATATGGAATCCCAAGAAGGCAATCTCTGTGATCTCATAGGCACACTTTTTGGCCTTGGCATACAAGCCATGCTTGTCTGACATGTTTCCGATGTTCCTCCAGGCAGGGGTAGAAGATACGGATATCATCCAGGTATACTACCACAAATTGGTCAAGAAAGTCCCTGAAGATATCGTTGACAAGGTGCTGAAATGTGGCCGGGGCATTGCAAAGCCCGAAGGGTATGACCAAATACTCTAAATGGCCAAATCGGGTACGGAATGCCATTTTCCATTCATCCCCCTCCCGCATACGGATCAAGTTGTAAGCCCCCGAAGATCCAGCTTGGTGAATATGGCTGCAGAGCCGAGGCGTTGGAACAGTTCTGGAACCAGAGGCAGAGGGTATCTGTTTTTGACCATGATTTTATTAAGGTCCTGGTAGTCAATACACGGCCGGAGGGTGTGGTCCTTTTTTTCCACGAAAAAGATCCCAGCTCCTGCAGGGGAAGTAGAAGGCTGAATGAAGCCCTTTTGCAGGTTTTCCCCAAGGTTGGCTTTGAGAGCCACAAGCTCCACTTCCGAGAGAGGGAATATCCTACCGAAAGGGACCTCGGCCCCAGGCAACAGATCTATCGGGCAATCGTATGGCTGATGTGGAGGTAGGGTGTCCGCCCCTTTCTTGCTAAAGACATCCAAGAAGTCTTGGTATGCTTCGGGGAGGACTGTGTGCTCGGAGCCATGGGAGGCCTAGAATCACAGGACATAACGGGGAGGAGATGGCATCCAACACTAGGAACTCTGAGTGGCCTTCGGCCGTCCGGGCTGGCAAAGGGAAGGTTTCTTGAGTCACTGTGCCTGACCCATCGGCCAAGTGGATAGACAGTGGACGTTCCTTGAGCCTGAGAGGGATCCGATGCTGGGCAGCAAAAGACAGGTCAATAAAGCAGCTGCATGCTCCCGAATGCAGGATAGCCGACACTTGAATGTTCCTGTCGGGGAGCTTCAGAAAGATGAGGAGGGTCAGGTGAGGCAGGGAACTTGGCAAGGATAGCACCTCCCCTAGGACTGGCGTGGGATCCTTGCCAGTCTTGGCGGGGCAACTCCTGATTATGTGCCCTGAACTGCCGCAACAGAGGCACAAGTTATGGTTCATCCGCCACTGGCGTTCTTCTGGGGACAAGGATGGGCGGAAGAACCTAGTCTGCATAGACTAGGGATGGTCTCATGGAGAGGAGGAGGAGGTCGCTGCTGGGCTTGGACCTGGATGGGTAGATGCTCAGGAGGACATCCAGGAAGGGTGCAGAGATTCTGTGGCCCTCTCTGCACTGCGCCCCCGCAGGCGACGGTCAATCTGGATGGCCAGACTTATAAGCGCTTCAAGGGTATGGGGAACCCAGATGCGCACCAGCTCATCCTTAAGGGATTCAGACAGTCCCAGCCAGAACTGGTGGCAGAGGGCCGCGTTATTCCAGGCCGTATCGGCGCTCCAGCGCCTGAACTCGGATACATAATCTTCTACAGGACGGCAGCCCTGCTGGAGAGCATGGAGTGCGGCTTCTGTGGTGGCTGCCAGGTGTGGGTCCTCATATAGCTGGCCCATAGCCTGAAAGAACTCGTCCAAGGTGGAGGTTTCGAGAGCCTTTTGCTCCAATAGGCAATGAGCCCAGGCCTGTGGGTCATCCTGAAGGAGGGAAATTACCAGGCCCACCTTGGTGGCTTCCAAAGAGAACGTGCGGGGCTGGAGAGCGAAATACAGTTTGCAGGCTCCAAACTTCCTGCGGTCCCCCGCAAACCGCTCAGGCATAGGTACCTTAGGCTCCATGGGCAGAGTCACTATGGTACGGGAAGGTGTGTGGCCCCTGCTGGAGGGGCTAGGAGTGGCCAACTCCTGAACTTGATTTTCCAAGCGTGCATATCCTCCCTGCAGGTTTTTCACTGCTTGGGTTAGTTCAGCAAGGTGTACACATAGCTCCTCCATGGGAGAGGGCCCCGGCGCAGACTCTGACATGGCTGTCTGTTTCTGTCACGTACCTGGTGGTAGAGTCTGGATTATGCAGGGGCAACCTCTCTTGCAGCCCTGGTTCGAAAACCCCTGATAGTGTGGACAGGGAGCTCTGAAGCACAGGGGGGCACGAGGGCTGGACAATCTTCAGATGGTAAGCAGAAGTCCACTGGAGCTCGTGCAAGTGGGAGAGTAGTGGTTCAGTCTAGGTCGGCAACTGGCAGGCAGTGCAGTACAGCGGGATCAGGCAAACGGATGATCAGGTACAGGCAGGGTCGGCAACGTGCTGGCAGCGGAAGTACAAACGGAGCAGACAAGTGGATAGTCGTAAACAGGTGGGGGTCAGATGCAGGCAGATATCAACAAGTCCAGTGGGGTAGCCGGGGTCTCAGGAACAAGAAGTCACTCAAAGTAGTCACCAGGGGGTAACAGGTGCAGGGAATGCTGTAGAATGGACAGCACTGGCTGCTGGGTCCTGCTGACTCAAATGGGGCCGTTTGGCGATGCTTCCGGTGTGTGCGCGCACACGTGAGCACGCGCGCACCCGGGTGCGTGCACCACCGCGGAAACACCCAGGAGAACTGTCTTTTCCTGACACTTACACTTCTGGAGGTGTCAGTCTTCTGTATTTCCTGTAGTTCTTTTTAGTACCTACTGCCAAATACCTTTTCCCTACTTACCTCCTCACAGACAGTGCCAGAGTAATACTAAGACAAAAATAAGGTCAATTTCAGTTTTTCAGCAGACTTTGGGAGATGATATCTCATTAATGGAACAGCATTCAGTGATGTGGGTAGTGGGAAAGGTAAGTATTTACGCTTTTCTTTTGTAGACAAATTGTTTAGGTAATTTAACTTATTTTTTTTTTATAAAGACATGGTTGCTTTCATTTCAGTATTGCTTTCATTTCAATATGTAGAGTATTTTAGCTTGTTATATTTTAAAATATTGTTGCTACGTTTTTTATGCATGCACATAACAGCCATATGTGCTTATTGCATGAACAAACTGTGCTTTACGATTAGTACAACAGGAGTTTGACTGCATTTTACTGTTTCCTTCTTAATACAAATTTATGGGTGCCCATGATATAGGCAGGCAGTCATCCAATGCCTCACCTGGCATAAACACAATTGTTTGGCTAGGCTGAATGTGCTGGTTATAACAGTCCAGACAGTTTCTGGTAACACCATTAATCTCAAATGAAAAAAAATATTCAATGAGACAGGCTTTCTAACCTGTCTGCTAAACTTTGCCCAGAGCCGGATTAAGATAGGCCCAGCCCAGTGGTGTGAGTAAGTCACTAAAGCGTTTTGGGAGTACCTGGGTATTGGGAGTACCTGAGTATTGAGAGTACCTGAGTGTTGGGAGTACCTGTGTATAAGGAGTACCTGTGTATAAGGAGTACCTGAGTATTGGGAGTACCTGAGTATTGGGAGTACCTGTGTATAAGGAGTACCTGAGTATAAGGAATACCTGAGTGTTGGGAGTACCTGAGTATTGGGATTACCTGAGTATTTGGGAGTACCTGAGTGTCTGGAGTACCTGAGTGTTGGGAGTACCTGAGTGTTGGGAGTACCTGTGTATAAGGAGTATCTGAGTATTGGGAGTACCTGAGTGTTCTGAATCTAAGGAAGCAACTGTCAACACTGCGACGATTCTCCATACTTAAGGAGAGTTAGGATCATACTCGGCAGGTGCCGGCAGGGGCCAGCACAGAGGCGGGCGGAGACATAGAGGTGCAGGCACCAGAACAGAGTAGTTGGGTGACAGTCAGGAAGGGTAGAAGGGAAAGAGTCAGGGAGGCTGATCCTGGGTTGGAGCATCCCAATAGATACACCCCATTGTGTGATATTGTGGAAACCAGCCAGGAATCAGCATCGCTGGATCAGAGTGGCGCCCCTAGCTGCCAGGGGAGTAACTCCTCCAGCGAGGGTGGGGATGAAGTCAGGCGAAAGGATAGGCAGATTGTGGTGTTAGGGGACTTAATTCTTAGAAACACAGAGAGGCCAATCTGTCACAAAGACCTGAAGCACCAAACTGTATGCTGTTTACCGGGCGATCGGGTTCGGGACATCACGGATCGGGTGGACAGATTTCTGGGAGGGGCTGGGGAAGACCCGGCTGTCATGGTGCATGTTGGCACCAATGACAAATTTAGAGGTAGGTGGAGTGTCCAAAAAAAAAAATTCAGGGACCTAGGAGCAAAACTGAGGCTTAGGACCTCCAAGGTAGTATTCTCAGAAATACTACCGGTACCTCGAGTCACACCAGAGAGCCAGAGGGAGATTAGGGAAGTCAACAAGTGGCTGAGGAGCTGGTGTAGAAAGGAGGGTTTCAGGTTCCTGAAAAACTGGGCCGATTTCTCAATCGGTTACGAGCTCTATAGAAAGGATGGGCTGCACCTAAATGGGGAAGGTGCAGACCGGCTGGGAATAAGGATGGCCGAAAAGCTAGAGGGGCTTTTAAACTAGGCAATGGGGGGGAGGGTCCAGACTTAGTAATAGCCAGAAGGGAACAGAGTCCAGCGGGTAGTATTGGGGGAAGGAGTGGTAGGCCGAATAAGGAATTTAAACCCGAGGCAAGTAGTGTAACAAGTCCTACATGCAAGCAAGGAATACCCAGCAAGGAAACAGTAGGTGTCCAGACAAAACTACGTGGCTTGTTCACTAATGTCAGGAGTCTGGCAGACAAGATGGGAGAACTAGAGTTGCTGCTGTACGAGGAGAAATTAGATTTTGTGGGAATTTCAGAGACTTGGTTCAACGGCTCTCATGATTGGCTAGCTACCATTCAGGGGTATTCCCTATATCGCAGGGATAGGGAGGGCAAAAAAGGGGGACGAGTATGCCTGTATATAAAAAATGACATACAAATTAATGTGAGAGATGACATTACTAGTGGATCTGGGGAGGAGGTTGAATCCTTATGGGTAGAGCTACAAAGGGAGGATACCAGGGGGAAAGTAATACTAGGAATATGCTATAGGCCCCCTTATCAGGGGGAGGAGGACCTCCTATCACAATTTGGAATAGCGGCTAGGATGGGAAGTGTTATTATAATGGGGGATTTTAATTATCCAGATATTGACTGGGAGGAAGGTACTGCACGTTCAGTCAGATGGTAAATGTACCAACAAGAAAAAAAGCATTATTGGACCTTCTGATTACTAACAACACAGACCTGATCACAGACGTGAAAGTAAGGGGCTATCTAGGAAATAGCGATCACAGGTCAATTAGTTTTAGTATAAATTACACATATAGGAAACATAAGGGGAATACAAAGACACTGAATTTTAAAAGAGCCATCTTCCATAAACTACGCTCCTTGCTGGAAGATGTTAACTGGGATAAAACTCTAGGAACAATGAATGCGGAGGAAAAATGGGAGTGCTTTAAGAACATACTAAACAAAGATATTAGCCAGAGTATCCCAACAGGAAATAAATTTAAAAGGGCTAAGCAAAGACCAGGATGGCTTAACCCCGACATAAAGGCACACATAAAAGCAAAAAAAAAAAAAAAAGTATATAAACAGCAATAGAGGGAGGTCAGATCATATTGGACCCATAAAGAATGATTAAGGTAATCTGGTTACAAAGAATGGAGAAATGGCAAAGGTGTTAAACTAATTTTTCTCCTCAGTATTCACAAAGGAAACGGGGGGACTCAATTATTCAGAACCACAATGCTGGTCCTCACGACAAGTCACAGGAAACACCCTCATGGCTGACTGAGGATAAAATCAGGAATAGGCTTGAAAAACTGAACACTAATAAGTCACCGGGTCCAGGTGGCTTACACCCGAGGGTCCTTAAGGAACTTAGCCAAGTTATTGCCAGACCTTTGTACCTAATCTTTAAGAGCAGTTTTCTGATTGGTATGATACCAGCTGATTGGAGGAAAGCCAATGTAGTACCAATATATAAAAGAGGACCAAGATATTTCCCTGGGAACTACAGACCAGTTAGCTTAACATCAATAATTTGCAAGCTCATGGAGGGAATAATAAGGATTATATACAAGACTATTGTAACGAGAACGGTATCATTAGCAGTAATCAACATGGTTTCATAAAGAATCGTTCTTGCCAAACCAATCTATTAACCTTCTATGAGGAGGTGAGCGGCCATCTAGATAAAGGAAGGCCTGTAGACGTGTTGTACCTGGATTTTGCAAAAGCATTTGATACAGTTCCCCATAAACGTTTACTGTACAAACTAAGGTCCCTTAACATGGATCAAAGGGTGAGCACCTGGATTGAAAACTGGCTACAGGGGCGAGTCCAGAGGGTGGTGATTAGAGTTGTTCGAACCCCCGGATGTTCATTGGGTTCAGCCGAACTTCGGGAAAAAGTCCGGGTTCGGCACTGAACTCGACCCAAACTTTATCCCGGACCCCGAACCCCATTGAAGTCAATGGGGACCCGAACTTTTCGGCACAAAAATGGCTGTAACAAAGTCCTGGCAAGTGCTAGAGGACTGCAAAAGGAAGTAAAATGGGGGTAAGAGTAGGGCAAGTGCCCTACAAAAAATGGTGATAGGGAAAATAAATTAAAATCAAATAAAAAAAAATGTGAAGGGGGTGGATGTGGAGTAGGAGCCAAGAGGTTGACTAGGCTGTGACCATGGCAATGTAGGTGGAAGTGGCGGTGGTGGAGGAGTAGGAGGAGGTAGCCAACACTGTTTTTTTCTTTTTTTCGTTTATAAATGGGGTAGCCCCCAAAATATTGAGGCATATTCAAAAAAACAAGTATATGAATGGCTGTGTGAGTCCGGTATAAATGTCTATTCTGCACAAGGTACAGACAAGTCTTGTGGGATCCATGCCTGGTTCATTTTAATAAATGTTAGCTTGTCCACATTGGCTGTGGACAGGTGGCTGCGCTTGTCTGTGATAACGCCCCCTGCCGTGCTAAACACAAGTTCAGACAATACACTGGCTGCAGGGCAGGCCAGCACCTCCAAGGCATAAAGGGCAAGCTCAGGCCATGTGGCCAATTTGGAGACCCAGAAGTTGAATGGGGCAGGCCCATTAGTCAGTACGTGTAGGTGTGTGCACACATACTCTTCCACCACGTTGCTGAAATGCTGCCTCCTGCTAAGAAGTTGTCTATCGGCTGGTGGTGCTGTTTGTTGTGGCTGGCTGCTGACAAAACTTTGCCACATTTCGGCCATGCTAACCCTGCCTTCTGAGGTGCTGGCGGTGCCACAACTGCGTTGGCGGCCTCTTCCTCCTCCTCTGCCTCCGCCTTGCTTCCACTGAGCCTCCAGTGTCATTTGGGAATGCCCTCAGCAGCACGTCTACCAGCGTGCGCTTGTAGTCACGCATCTTCCGATAACGCTCCAGTGAGGGAATTAAGGACAGCACATTGTCCTTGTAACGGGGATCCAGCAGGGTGGCCACCCAGTAATCGGCACACGTTACAATGTGGGAAACTCGGCTGTCGTTGCGCAGGTACTGCAGCATGTAGTCGGCCATGTGTGCCAGGCTGCCTGAGCTGTGTTGGGTGCCACCCAGCTGCAGTTCCTCCTCCTCATGATCTTCCTCGTCCTCCTTGTCCTCCAGAACTGTGCCCTGGCTTGAATATTTTTGACCTGGCCTATGCTGGTGCAGGAACCCACCCTCCGAGCCACCTGCGAATGACTGGCCTAATAACCGTGGAAATGACCCCTCTTCCTCCTCCTCCCCATCCTCCTGTGCTACATCCTCTTCCATCATGGCCCGAAGTGTTTTTTCAAGGAGACATAGAAGTGGGATAGTAATGCTGAGAACAGTGTCATCGGCACTGGCCATGTTGGTGGAGTACTCAAAACGCTGCAATACACTGCACAGGTCTCGCATGGAGGCCCACTCGTTGGTGGTGAAGTGGTGCTGTTCCGCATAGCGACTGACCCGTGCGTGCTGCAGCTGAAACTCCACTATTGCCTGCTACTGCTCGCACAGTCTCTCCAGCATGTGCAAGGTGGAGTTCCAACTTGTGGGCATGTCGCATATGAGGCGGTGAGCGCAAAGGCCGAAGTTCCGCTGCAGCGCAGACAGGCAAGCAGCAGCAGGGTGAGAACGCCGAAAGTGCTCACAGACGGCCCGCACTTTCTGCAGCAGCTCTAACATATCCGGGTAGTTTTTTAGAAAATTCTGTACCACCAAATTCAGCACATGCGCCAGGCAAGGGATGTGCATCAAACCGGCTAGGCCCAGAGCCGCTACGAGATTTCGCCCATTGTCGCACAACACCTTGAGGCTCAGTGGCAACAACCACTCATTGGTCTGTTGTTCAATGCCCGTCCACAGCTCCTGCACAGTGTGGGGTTTATCCCCCAAACATATCAGTTTTAAAACAGCCTGCTGTCGTTTCCCCCTGGATGGGCTGATGTTGGTGGTGAAGGTGTTACGCTGAGCGGATGAGGAGGTGGTCGAGGAGGAGGAAGAGCAGTAGGAGGAGGAGGCAACAGGAGGCAAAGAGAAATGCCCTGCAATCCTCGGTGGTGGAAGGACATGCGCCAAATGGCTAGCCGCCTAAGGCCCACCCACCACTACATTTGCCCAGTGTGCAGTTAGCGAGATATAGCGTCCCTGCCCGTGCTTACTGGTCCATGTATCAGTGGTTATGTGGACCTTGACACAGATGGCGTTGCGCAGTGCACACTTGATCTTGTCCACGACTTGTTTGTGCAGGGAAGGGATGGCTCGTCTGGAAATGTAGTGGCGGCTGGGAACCACATACCGTGGGACAGCCACCCCCATCAGATTTTTGAAACTGTCCGTGTCCACCAAACGGAATGACAGCATTTCAAAGGCCAGGAATTTTGAAATGCTGGCATTCAGGGCCAGGGATCGCGGGTGGGTAGGGGGGTACTTCCTCTTTCTCTCCAGTGTTTGGGAGATGGAGAGCTGTAAGCTTCCATGGGACCATGATGTGGAAATGCTTGGGGACGGTGGCGGACATGGTGGTGTTGCTGTCATATCGTCTGTTTGTTGGGTGGCAGGTGGCACTGTCATGGTAGAGGTGAAGGAAGAGGCCGAGTCAGCAGCAGAAGAGGAAGCAGGAGGAGGCCGAGACCTTTCTTGGATTTTGAGGTGATTATTCCAATGCAGCTTGTGCCTTGAATTTAGATGCCTAATCATGCAGGTTGTGGTCAGGTTTAGAACATTTATGCCCCGGCTCAGGCTATCATTGCACAGCTTGCAAACCACTCGTGTCTTGTCGTCAGCACATTGTCTGAAGAACTGCCACGCGGGGGAACGCCTTTGAGTTGCCTTTGGTGTGCTAGGTCCCTGGGTGTGGTGGGTAGTAGCAGGTATACTGTCTAGGGGACGCTCGCTCCGCTTTTGCAACTTGCTTCCTCTTTTGCTGTGCTGGTGCCTCTGTGCGACCACCACCTCTTCCTCCAAACTGCACACGTCACTCACATGACCCTCAGTCCATGTGGGGTCTAGGACCTCATCATCCTCCTCCCCATCATCTTCCACCCACCCTTCACCACTGCCCTCCTTGTCAGTCTGCACACTGAGGAAAGCTGCAGCAGTTGGCACCTGTGTTTCGTCATCATCAGAAATGTGCTGGTGTTTCAATGTCCTCATCCTGCAACAGAAGTGGTTGGGCATCGGTGCACTCAATGTCTTCCACTTCTGGGGCAGCGCTATGTGGATGGCCAACGGAAAGCACACCAGGAGAGTCATCAAAAAGCATAAGAGTCTCTTGCATGACTTGGGGCTCAGACTGCTTGGCTAATTTACAAGGGGCTGAGGTGAAAGACAGATGGCCATGGGGTTCAGGTGCCAACTCTGAGCTTTCATCAAGGGACCGGGAGGGAGACAATGTGAAGGAACTGGAGGCATTGTCAGCCACCCAATCTACTATCGCCTGTACTTGTTCTGGCCTCACCAATCGTTGAGCGGCATTCGGGCCTACCATATACCTGTGAAGGTTCTGTTGGCTACCTGAGGAAGGTGTTTCACTTGTGCGTGTAGCTGGCACACATCGACCACATCCTCTCCTTCCAACAGGGGCTTCACCAACACGACCAGCATCACCAGCAGCACCATGACCACGTCCCTTATTTGATGCTCTCCTCATTGTGCCCGCAAATGTACTATGTAGCCAATAATCTGTCCCTTACAGCAACAGCTGGAACCTGGCCCTATAGGAGTAGGCAATGATTTTTGAACAATAATCTGTCCCTTACAGCAACAGCTGGAACCTGGCCTTTTAGGAGTAGGCGATGATTTTTGAACAATAATCTGTCCCTCTAAGCAACAGCTGGAACCTGACCCTATAGAACTAGGAGATGATTTTAGAACAATAATCTGTCCCTCTAAGCAGTAGCCTCTACCTAGTGCAGTCAGATCGTTCTGTAATGCAGAGTGAGATCTACAATCTGTCACTCAAAGTAGCAGTATGAGAAATCTCTAATTAGTCCAGAATCAGATTGTCCTGTAATACAGGATGAGATGTTAAAATATCTGCAATCTGTCCCTCACAACAACGCCGGCAGCTTCCTCTCCCTACACTAGTCAGAGTCTCAGAGAGCATGTGACATGCAGCACTGTGACTCCAGCTTATAAAGAGGCTGGGTCACATGATGAACTGGCCATTCACAGCCATGCCATTAGTAGGCATGGGTGTGATGGCTTCTAAGGGCAAACCAGTGAAATGCTTGTTGATTGGCTGCCCTGCAGCTATTCAACATGCGTGATCAACTACCAGAACCCAAACCTGAACGTTTTTTGAAATGTCTGGTTTCGGGTCCGGGTCCTGAACACCCCAAAATTTGGTACGAACCCGAACTTTACAGTTCGAGTTCACTCAACTCTAGTGGTGATAAATGGGGAATACTCAGAATGGTCTGGCATAGTAAGTGGGGTTCCCCAAGGTTCTGTCCTAGGACCAATACTATTCAATTTATTCATAAATGATTTGGAGAACGGGGTTACCAGCTCAATCTCAATATTTGCAGATGATACCAAGCTAAGCAGGGCAATAGATTCTCCACAGGATGTGAAAACCTTGCAAAAAGATCTGAATAAATTAATGGGGTGGGCAGACAAGTGGCAAATGAGATTTAACATACAAAAATGTAAGATAATGCATTTGGGTACCAAGAACATGAACGCAAACTACTCACTAGGGGCAGAGCCTCTGGGGGAATCTAGGATGGAAAAAGACCTAGGGGTCCTAGTAGAGAACAGGCTCAGCAGTGGCATGCAATGCCAAGCTGCTGCAACGCAAGTACAAGAACCATGGGTTTACGTAATAGAATGTAAAAACATACAATTTAGAGTAAACGGTGAACAGACGGGTGGGGTAATTAAATAAGTCTAGAAAAACGTTCCAAAAGTGTAGGACACCTCTTAGATAACGGGACGAATCGAACCATAGTAGACGTTTATAACTCTAACTCGACCATTGGGGCAAGAGGTTTAGTAAATACTTATTTAACTTATCATAACCAGGATCCTGTCTTGGAACCCCTTGGGGTGAATGATACGGTCTGGTAAGACTCATAAGGGGTAAATAGTGGTGATCTCAACTCACTTGAGCTTGACATTTCAAGCCCAAGCATGGTTTAAAACCCCACA
>BLSH010173996.1:100044-111035 GCA_018402905.1 Glandirana rugosa | reverse complement strand
GTATGTGAAATCTCAAATTACTCCCACAATATGATTGTTGTGTACGATCCCACAATCTGATCGTTGTGTACGAACGTACGATCGTTTCGTTAGACAGAGTTTAATCTGCAATCTCCAACTCTAAGCAGCGGTATTTGAAATCTCAAATTCCCCCAACAATCTGATCGTTGAGCAAGATCGTAGCGATCGTTGTTTTATGCAGAGCTTGATCTGCAACTCAAAGCAGCGGTATGTGAAATCTCTAATTTCTGCTATCTGTCCTCAGAGCAACAGCACAGACAGCAGTAGTAAAGTAATCTATCTCAGGATGCAGGATCAGGTCTTAAAATGTCTCAAATCTGTCCCTCAAGCTTTCAGCTTCCTTTCCCTACACTAACCCTAAGAGCATGTGACTGCAGCACTGTGACTCCAGCTTATAAAGAGGCTGGGTCACATGATGCACTGGCCAATCACAGCCATGCCATTAGTAGGCATGGCTGTGATGGCTTCTAAGGGCGAACCAGTGAAACGCTTGTTGATTGGCTGCCCTGCAGCTTCTCAACACGTGGAGTAAAATAGCAGAACCCCGGACCGAACCCGAACGATTTTTGAAATGTCCGGGTCCGTGCCACGGACACCCGAAAGTTCGGTACGGACCCGAACGTTACAGTCCGGGTTCGCTCAACACTAGTTAAGATTATAAAAAAACAACTACTGCTCAAATCACTACTAATAAAAATAACTTGTTTCAGCATGGGTGGCTAAATGTATGGTCATGACCCAGTATTTCTAGTAATTTCACATTTTGTCATATAGTTTAATACAGATACATGGGTTAATATGCAAAACCCAGAATTTGATTCAGATTTTTATGATCCTTCTGGTCATGAAGTGCATATCAGGTCAAGTTTTCGAAAAAGATCACTGTTTTGAATATAGGTATTCATTTGTCATGCTGGAAACTACATTATACCTAACAAGAAGATGAAATAAGAAAAAAGGGAAAATGTCTAAAAAGTAATTGTTACACTATATCAAGAACTCCTATCAAGGGAATTCAATAAATCTCTAACAACATTTCAATTCTATGGCCCCTTAAAATGGCCTGCACCAGATTCAGTAATCCCTGCCGTCCATTTTGGTAGTTTTATTGACACATGTGGTGGAGTCAGAAAGGCCCTGATAGCGCTACTTTTATAAAGTGGCATCATAATTTTACCAAATTCAAAAATAATTACCTTCAGTTCATAGATAATGAAACTGTTGTTCATTTATTTATTTATTTCAGGTACTTATATAGGGCTGTCAATTTACGCAGCGCTTTACATATATATTGTACATTCACATCAGTCGCTACCCTCAAGGAGCTTACAATCTAAGGTCCCTAACTTACATTCATACATATACTAGGGCCAATTTAGACAGGATCTAATTTACCTCCCAGCATGTCTTTGGAGTGTGGGAGGAAACCGGAGTACCCGGTAGTCGTGGTTGGGATTCAAACCAGCGACCCTTTTGCTGCCAGGCGAAAGTGCTATCCACTACACCACTGTGCCGCCCATTTAATGAAGACCAACTAGTGCCTATCTCTGTATGCTGTGCAGCAGAGCGGCTTATTTTGCATCGCTGTTCCCTCCCCACCTCACCTGTTACTGATCGTTAAGGAAGCTGTCAGCTAGACAGCTGACAACCTCCACACAATCAGTGGAGCTACAGTGGGTGGAGCCGGATGAGGAAGTTAAGACACTAGTTCATGTGACAAAAAGTGCAGCGCTAAATCTTTTTTGGTAAAAAGACCTTATGTGTAAGGTCAGATACTCATAATCAATGTGCAAAATGAGAATAAAATCATATTACTAATGTGCAAAAAGTATCAATACCACTTAATGAATTGATTACGTAGAAAAATATACAATAAAGTGCAAACTATAAAGTTCAACTGTTTCAGTATATAAATGTGTCCATAGTATTATTTAATGGAAGATCCTCCAGTTAATAAAGATGTTCTGAGGTAGACAAATATAGAGAAGTTCACATGTGCAATCCAAAGGAGAAAAAGACACTAGTTCCCCTTCAGGTCTGCTCTCTCCTTATGATTGACAACAGGCAGTGAATGAATTCTGTAGCCAACAGCAGAATGTCAGATTCTCGGCGACTTCAACATCCCTGTTAAAGAGGAAGTAAACCCAGATTGGGTTTACTTCCTCAATAGTCCCCTGTAAATTAGAAGCATAATGGGCTACTATGCATCGCATAGTAACCCATTATGTGCCACTTACCTGCAAATGAAGCCTGCAGCGTCCAGCGATGTCCCCGCTTCAGGCCCTGTCCATCTTCTGCCCCTCTTCCTTCCGGGGCCACAATCTCCAGCGATGTGACTGGCTGGTGTCGCATGACGTCACTGCAGCACATGCGCGCGGGAACCGCCAGTCACGGCACGGTCGCAGTGGAGTAACGGCACGCAGGCCGTTTCTTCACTGCGCGTGTGCCGACATAACGTCGGCACAGCACATACACTGCATATCTCCTGAACCATACAGGTTTATGAGATATGCAAGGCACCTACAGGTAAGCCTTATTCTAGGCTTCCCTGTATTTTAAAGTGGTTGTCACGAGTTGACAACCACTTTAATACTAACAATCCTGCTACTTCTAAACTTCTTAGTCTAACCTTCTCATTTGACATGAAGCAATGGGTACATGCTTCTACTCACTCAGATGGCAACACCCTCGACCTTGTATTCTCCTACCTATGCACTCCGTGCAACCTCTCCAACAATCCTTTTGTCTTTGCCAATGTCTTCCACCACCTCTCCCTCCAACCACCTAACAAATACCCATAGAAAACCTTTGTCACGTCAACCCTTCTCTTCTCTATTCTTCTACTGGCCACCTCTATGACAAAATATCACCCTTCTCCTGATCCAACCTGGCCACTTTTGTCTACAATAGATCCCTGTCCACCACCATGGACAAGCTTGCCCCCTCACTACACACAGAATCAGTCACCGACCCATACAACCCTGGCAAACAAATGAAATCAGAAATCTCAAAAAACCTAGCCATGCTCTTGAGCATCTGTGGCATAAGACAAACTCTCACAAAGACTGCAACCAATGCAAAGCTGCCCTCCAAAAATCCAATTCTTCCCTCTAGACTGCCAATCAGACCTATTTTGTCACTTTCATTAACACCTTCTCATCAAGTCCCCATCAACTCTTCTCTATCTTTACCGCTCTACTTCGTCCTCCACTGCCTCCGCCCACTAACTTACTCACTCCCAAGGAGATAGCCAATCACTTCAAAAATAATATTGATTCAACTTGTGATAAAATCTTGACTCTACAGATATCCCCCGCTTAACACCCCAAGTTCCCAGGTACAATTAACACTTCCCTTATTCAACCCTGCTACTATAGATGAGGATGCTAAACTTATTTCTAATGCCCACCTAGCCACCTAGCCACCTAGCCACCTGTCCCCTGGACCCTGTTCCCTCTCAAATACTACAGTCACCCTCTGACTCTATCCTACACTCTCTAACTCACATCTTCAATCTCTCCCTCTCTTCTGGCATCTTCCGCAACTCTCTAAAACATGCACAACTCCCACATACTTAAAAAGCCTTTCTTGGACGCCACCAATCTTAACAACCTACACCTCATATCCTTGCTCCCATTTTCCTCCAAACTCCTTGAACACCTCATCTTCAACCAACTGAGTGATCACCTCTTTAAGAATAACCTTCTTGATCCTCTTCAGTCTGAATTTCACCCTCAAAACTCCACAGAAACTGCTCTCCTAAAACTCACTATTGATTTATTAACAGCAAAAACCAATGGGCACTACTCTGTACTCCTACTTCTGGACCTTTTAGCTGTCTTTGATACAATTGACCACCCCCTCCATCTCAAAAAACTTTACTTTTTTGGTCTCCATGACAGTATTATTCATTGGCTCTTATCCTACGTATTCCACTGCACGTTCAGTGTCACTTACAATTCTACTTCCTCCTCTCCTCTTCCTTTCTCTGTCAGGGTCCTCCAAGGTTCTGCTCTTGCACCTCTACTATTCTCAGTCTACACCTCCTCCCTGGGTCAGCCTCTGTCATGTACCTGATAGGAGACTGAAATGAGGAGGGCAGCTTCTCTTGTATCTCCAGCCCGGGCCCCACTGAAGGTGGAACATGAGTGCCTGCAGATGTTAATGGGAGAACTTGCAGCAGGAGATGTGGTCCCAAGGGGCCTGGTGAATCAGGAACAGTAGTAAGGTTAAGAAGTCTAACCCAGGTTAAAGGGGTACTTCACTTACGCTGTTGGTTCAGGACGTGTAGCTTGTCGGAGCTCTCAGGAGACTTGCGGCAGTAACACTCAGTGGTGCACAGAGCTGGTACAGGAGACAGCCAAACAGGCAGTTGAGCAGGACAGGAAGCTAGGATCAGAGACAGAAGAATAGTCAAAGGACTAGCCAGGGTTATCAACAGGCGAGCAGCGAGGTACCAAATCATGAGCAAAGCCAAAGTCAGGAATGGAGCCGGGTCAGGAATTCACAACAGTTCAAACTCAACCTGACTAAAACCAAGCTTATAATATTTCCTCCCCCACATGCCCCTACCCTTGACTTTTCTGTCAAGATCAATGGCACAACCATCAACCCATCCCTGCATGCCAGTGTGCTAGGTGTAGTCCTGGACTCTAAACTCTCCTTTCGGCCCCACATCCAATCACTTTCCAAAGTTTACTGCCTCAACCTCTGTAACATCTCCAAACCATTGACCCTTTCCTAACCATTGACACCACAAAGCTCCTAATCCACTCCCTGTTTATCTCTCACCTCAACTGGCTTACTTTTAAATAGGCTATCACCTATTCATTCCATCAGGAATGCTGCTGCCAGACTCATCCACCTTACAAACCACTCAATGTTTGCTACCCCTCTCTGTAAATCCCTCCATTGGCTGCCACTCACCCAGCAAATTAAATTCAAAATACTAACAATAACTTTATAATTTATCCACAACTTGGCCCCCAGCTACATCACTAACCTAGTCTCAAAATAACAACCACATCATTATTCATTCCTTCCAAGACCTCCTGCTTAATAGTTCCCTTGTCACCTCCTCCCAAGCTCGCATCCAGGACTCCCAAGCCTTTCCCATCCTTTGAAATTCTCTTTCTCAATCTGTCCAACTATCTCCAACTCTATCAACTTTTAGGCAATCCCTGAAAATGTTTCTCTTTAGAGAAGCCTATCCTGCCTCCACCTAACAAATGCAATTTTATTTTCTCCATCAGCTCATCCTCCACAGTTATTACTTTTTGTATCACTTGACCCTCCCTCTTAGATTGAAAGCTCCTACAAGCAGGGCCTACTGATTCCTCCTGTATTGAATTGTATTGTAACTGTACTGTCTGTCCTCGCATTGCAAAATGCTGGGCAAACTGTTGGTGCTATATAAATCCTGTATAATAATAATAACCACAAGGGGAGTGGATCTGATGGAGAACTAGTGTCTCAGATTCCCCATCAGGCTCCACCTATCCCTTATGGACACTCTGATCTCAGTGCGCTTTCGCAAAAGGTGTATGCCACATATATATGTACTTGTTAACAACAGGTACACTAATCTGTCTGACTTAAATCCACAGTAAGGAAGCAAATTTTATAAAACGGCTAAGTTCCTGGAATTTAGCTTTGATTTTGCTGTGTAGTTTATACTACTGTAGCTTACATACAACCTATATCAATGTTCATCAACCCACTGGCTGGATCCATGGTAAAAAATGTTTGCACCCCATTATCCTAATATCATGGTGTTACTATGATAACATTAAAAAAACCGAAGGAAATCCTCACTAAAATTCTAACTGCTAAAGATCTCATGTTCCTGGAGGAAAGTGATTGTCCAATGTGTATGTAATCCCTAATAATGAACCATTTTTTGCTCACTTTTGGTCTGTTACAGCATTTTATTGTATGTTAGCTAGGTGCTAAAGAAATACCCGTTGATCCTGTGAGAAATCTTGGAGCTGATGACATACTGCATTGTTTATCTGTGCTGCACATTTATCAATATGGTTTTATGTTCTCCCCCCAGAGTACACAACCACTTCCTCCTATGTGGTGGAAAACTGCAAAGGGAGAACTTTCCTGAGGTCCTAACACACTTCTGCTTTCCAACATAGATCAAACTAATGCACACCTAAGGAGTGGTAAGCTGTATTATATATTATTTTTATTCATGGATTTAGATAGATGTTAATATCATGGACTGTATTTTTTTTATTTACTGAAAGTATGATTTTATCTTTGCATGCAATTATTCCAGAGCTAGATGTATAATGCTTGCATATTTTGGGCTTTTTGTGGCACAAGGGAACATTGTTTGTTTTCATATGGTATTAGGAATGAATCTTAAATCAAATGCCACAATGTTTGTGGGGGGTCCAATTACATATTCAAAGGATGATTCATATAATTTATTACTATTTATATTTAGCTCACAATTAGCATTGACGAAAGGGTGCAGAATGATAAATGTGTAACTCCTAAATGCATCAGTTTAGACTATATGCTATTCCTTTACAACATTGTATTGGTCTTTGTCATTGTATTACAACTAAAATTAAGAAAAGTTTGTCTTTTGCATAATTCTTTATAAAAAAAAGTATTGTACAATAAATCAAAACAATTTTATGCAGAAACTATGCAACAACAATAAATATATACATTCATATAAACAGGTAAGTACACCCCATGTAAATTGAGTTTTGAGCAGATCTTTATTCAAACCGTGTGTACAGAAAAAGGTGAACAATTGATCCATAAAATGGACATGGTGTACTTATTGGTATAATCAAAATCAGGGGTCTCCAAACGTTTTACTTCGAGGGCCACATTTTACAGATATTCGAGGGCCAAAAAAAAAAAAAGTTATTTATAAATGAATCCTCAGACTTCCGGTTCCGGTATGGCGCTGTAAGGACGTCTCCTACACGAGCTCCCCGGTCGGGTGATTAATATAGCTCCATATCTACTATTCTTTATAGCTGGGACCGTTAGGAATATGGGGAACACGGGGAAGACACTGCCGCCCCAAACCACCCCTTCGGGCTCTATCAAAAGGTTCCTAACGGGGGAACCCGAAGACTCCCTGGATGCTGATGGCCTAGGCCGTTCACCGCGTGTGAGTGACTCCGCCTCCCGCCATAAGGCGACGCGCAGACCTCGCTCCCCCTCTCCCTCCATCTTCTCCGAGTGCGAAGAAGGGACCTCACACCACTCGGAGGTAGCTGCGTTAGTCAGCGGTCTGCCTACCAAGAACGAGCTGGCCTCTATGCTGCACAGCTTGGAACGAGCAATCAAAAAGGAAGTATCGGCAGTGCGGGCAGACCTCTCCCAAGTACTGTCGCGGGCTGAGGAGTCGGAGCAGCGCCTAGACAGACACGCGGCAGCCATCCGGGATTTGCAGGCCACGACCAAACAATTACAAATAGCCCACAGGATGGCGTTGTACAAAATCGAGGACCAAGAGAATCGCAACCGAAGGAACAACGTCCGCATCCGAGGCCTATCTGAGGCCACCCGGGATGACGACCTACTGGCCTCGGTGCGGGGCATCTTCAACCAGCTCCTAGGCCGCGACGCTGACCACCCCCTGAAAATAGACAGAGTACACAGAGCCCCCAGGCCCCGATCGCAAACATCTGAGCTTCCAAGAGATGTGATCTGCAGGGTACACCATTATGGCGAAAAAGAACTCATAATGAAGAAGGCCAGAGAGGTGAACTCGCTAGACTTTGATGGTGCCGTGCTCTCATTTTTTCCGGACCTAGCCAAGGAAACCTTAGACCGCCGCCGAGCCCTGAAGCCGCTCACAGAGGCTCTCCTGGCGAAGGGAATCTCATACCGTTGGGGCTTCCCATCATGTCTTATAGCACAAACGGATGGCAAGTCGGCGGTCCTACGCTTCCCGGAGGATTTACAGAAATTTTGCCTGGATGTAGGCATCCCCCCGCCGGAGCTCCCAGGTTGGTCGGAAGGTCTGGCCCCGCTTCCTCCCTCTCAGGACTTTCAATGGCAGAAGGTGACCCGCAACCGTAAGTCTACCTCGCTAGAGCCTGCTACTTAACATTTGATGGCGGTCAGCGTGCGGACACAGGCTCTTTTACAGGGGGGAAAGATGTTTGCTGTTCACTTCAGTTTGTCTTCATACAGCTCAAAGCCCTCTTAAAGTACACAGACCTCGTTTAACTCACGTAAAACAAGATACCACACAGGCTAATATTACTGAACCGATGGCTTCATGTGACTGTACAGCTTCATATCCCCAAGTTGGAAGCTGGTATTAAAAACAGACCCTGGGCCATTCACACCCGCCCTCGGGTATGTCTATGGACTGTGTTGGTCTCCCAGCGGATGCCCCCGCTTCAACATTGGAGGGTACTTGGTCTGTAGTACAGAGGGTTAATTTCAGTTCAATAATTTCAGTTCAATGGTTTATGTTTTTTCCACCCCCCCTCTCATCACCCGGGAGTTTCCGGGTCCGCAAGCTGACACTAACGGCCTTTTGTCCCTCGATAATGGGATCCCTCAGGGACCCACGGTTCGCCTATACATATTTCTATTATGTTTTAGATATGGTAGGAGTTTTGTTGCTACTTAATGACCGGGGACTCGGGGGAGTGCAGTGACGGCAGTAGGCGTCGGTACTCCCTGGACTCCCTGTTCTCAACGTGGCTGGGGGGGTCTGGGTGGCCTGGCCGGGGGGGCCTCTTCCCCACCAGTGGGGGTGGGGTCCCCCCGGCGGGGTCACCTGGACTTCGCCCGGCGTTGCACCGCATGGCTATGCGTGCCCTCCAATTCCTTATTTGTAGCATTCTTTACTTCTCTCTTTATGCCCTATTTCTATTCTTCTCCTCCATCTCTCCTCTTTTGTTCTATCTCTCTCTTACCCTGCACCCCCTTTTATCTCCTCCCCCCTCCACTCCTGGATTTATCCCACCGATTATATATGCTAACAATCTTGTTTGTATTATAGATGACGACCCTTAATGTTATCTCTCTTAACGTCCGGGGGCTGTGCTCACCAGGTAAGAGGCATGGCCTATATAGAGAACTTAAAAGACTGCAAAGTGACATTGTCTTCCTACAGGAGACACATCTTACCCCTTTCACCAAGGTGAAATTATTTTCTCCAACACACCCCACCTGGCTGTATAGTCTCTCGGACGTTAGGAAATCTAAAGGTGTTGCCATAGGCTTTCACAGAGACTCCCCCTATACAATTGGAGAGACACTGGTAGACAAGAACGGCCGTTATATTTTTGTGAAGGGCAGCCTGGGTAGTATCTCCTGCATGTTGGCCACTGCCTACGCCCCGAACCATAATACTATTTCTTTTTTATCCTCCACTCTAACAGCCCTGAAGGAATTTGCGTCAGGCCTAATCATCTGGGGTGGGGATCTAAATATTCCCCTAGAACCCACCCTGGACACCTCATCAGGTACTTCACACTTCTCCCGCAGAAAGCTTGGGGCCATTCGTAAACGTCTGATAGAATGCCAGCTGATGGATGCATGGAGATTGGGGCACCCGGCGGTGAAAGATTTCACTCACTACTCAAATCTACACGATTCTTACTCAAGAATTGATTATATATTCATAGACCATCACCACTTAGATCTAGTGGTTAGCACGGACATTGGTCCAATGGTGTACTCAGATCATGCCCCGGTCTGTTTAACCGTCCGGGTGCCCGATCTCCCACGCAGACCATGCAACTGGAAACTTAACGACACCCTATTTCGAGACGAAATTGACAAAAAACAATTAAAAGACGACCTAGTAACATATTTTAAGGAAAATTCTACCCCTGAGGTCTCCCCAGGATTTACATGGGAAGCCCATAAGGCCTTTGTTAGAGGGAAGCTCATAGAATTGGGATCAAGGAAAAAGAAGGATAGACTTAAAAGACAGTCACAACTCATTAAGGAGATAGTTGACTTAGAAAGAAACCATAAAACAAACGCTTCCCCCCCTCTCCTTCACTCCCTGACATTGAAACGTGAGGAACTGAAGGACATTTTTCAATTAGAACAGAAAAACTCCTTTAGAATAATTTCCCAGAACAATTACGAATGGGGTAATAGGTCAGGGAAACTTTTGGCCCGTTCTCTACAGCAAAAGAAATCAGCCTCTTTCATCCCTAAAATTAAGACACCCACAGGGGAATTAGTCCACGTGACCAAAGCAATAGCCAGGGAATTCCACGCATTCTACCAACAACTATACCATGTACCCGATAAAATTATCGATCCGAACGAACGAGCTAGGAAAATTTCCCAATATTTAAACCAAGCCAACCTACCACGGCTCTCTACTTCTGCGGTGAAAGCGCTTGAAGCAGATATCTTGCTCCATGAGCTCTCCACTGCACTGAGATCGATGGCAGCGGGCAAGGCCCCTGGCCCAGATGGCCTCACGGTCGCATACTTCCGTATGTTCTCAGAAACACTGTTACCTCACCTAACTAAATATGTGAACGCTGCAGCGGGTGGTGATTGTTTCAGACCAGAAACCCTACATGCCCACATTACTATTCTACCCAAGCCGGGGAAAGACCCTAGTCTGTGTAGTAGTTACCGCCCCATTTCGTTATTAAATATAGATGCTAGTGTCTGATCCCAGAAAGGGGCCGAACCCATCTTATCATTACACCCGTACATCCCAAAGACCAGACTTTGTTAGTGGTGGGCGACGTCGCAAGTGTATAAATCAATCCACTCCATTGTCACAAAGACTCTTGTATGCCTTCATACGCTGGCACTCCGGTAGACCCGGTCCCCGGAACGGGCGACGGTAGCTAGAGTCACGTCACCTCTCGAGTACCTCGTTCTATAGACGAAGTTCGCGAAAGTGGCGTCTTCATCTCTCGGCACCATCCAACCGAACCAAATTTATAACCCTTTAAAAGGATCGAGCAAGCAAGCCTAGCTATTAAAATAGCCCA
>BLSH010173996.1:76568-88832 GCA_018402905.1 Glandirana rugosa | reverse complement strand
GTTCACTGACAGACGCAGCACCCACCCCTCTGGGCTCTGCTTTGGTACGGCTTGTGTACGAACTGGAGAGCTATGCTGTGAGGGGGTTTGATGTAGGAAGAGAGGACGGCCCCCAAGGGAGGGGCCAGCTGATCTTTTCCCTGCCTAGTTAACTCCTAGTTGGACGAACATAAAACCCCATGAAGTAAATGAAGAAGCTGCGTCTGTCAGTGAACTCGGAGAAAAGGATTTTACGGTAAGTTTTAATAAAATCCCTTTTTTACTTGCTATGTATTGACCAACTGTTTGGTATTAATTTACAGTTTATATGTATTTTTTATTTTATTTCTCTGCTTACAGGTATGTAAATCTAACTGCAGAGCACTAGGCACAATTCATCTGATTACATATATATTATTTAAAGGGAACTACACATCTGTATTTATAACATACACAGCAAAGCAGTGCCATACCCACTCACTTCTATTTTTTTATTAAAACATTTTTGTACACAGTTTAGACGAGTTTAGGAGAGTTTTGCTTTTTTTTCTGCCAGAAAGCTCCAATCAGAAATGATCATCCTAATGTGCATGGACACATAGGATGACATTGAGCTGCTTCTACAGGCAAAACACAAAACTCCTGTACAAGCAGCAATTTTTTTTTTTTTTTTTCATGAAAGGTATAGCATCTACAAACTACGGTATAGATGCTGGAAGTTTTATTTATTTATATTTTTATTTATATTTATATTTTTACACTAGTAATGGCAGTGACCAGTGGGACTGTGATAGTATGGTGAGCAATCTGACAATACCTGGCAGTGGGGGGGAACTAGCTTACTGGCACTGACATCTCCAGTGACACTAATACAGTGATCAGTGATAATAATATACACTGTCACTGTACTAATGACACTAGCTCGGAAGGGGTTAAACATCTAGGGCGATCAAGGGGTGAAATGTGTGTACTGTGTGCTGTTTTACTAAGCAGTGTGCAGGTTTTTACTCTGCTTATCAGGGAGAAAATAACAGCACATAATTTCTGTCTAAATAGAGCCCTGTGTTGTTTACCAACACAGGGTTCTTTTCTGTCATTCACACAGCCGGTCAGTAGGTGCCAGCCATAAATAATTGGCAAGGACCCACTGATCTGCTTGTGCTGCAGAGAAAAACGTGACGTACGGGTACGTGATTGTGCCTGTACGGGCAAGCTGTTTAAGGATACATATATGTTAGTTATTGAAGGTGCTGGAGTATAAAAATCACCTTTATTGCAATGTCTACTGGGTGGACAGCAAGGCCAACTGCAGAGGAACAGGGAGGAAAAAAGCTCCACTTTGGTTAGCCAACATTCCTTGTAGCATATGCAGATGGTCAATACATACATCTGTCATGGTAAGAGATTTACAAATGTTTGGTGCATAACATCTTGCCACAGGCACAATTACATTAGCTTCCACACATAATTCAAACATTTTCATATTTATCATTGGACTGTCTCTCTCCATTGTGTTATTGTGCGCTATTGAGTCAACTATGAATTTTGCATCATATCAACCTATACTTAGGAGATTATCTGTGCAAAAGTTGAAGTTGAAGTAGAAATGAATGTTTCAAAATGATTATGATATAGGACTGACCTAGCCAGTACCTTAATTTGAATCTCATTAAAATGTGTGGGAAGATTTAGAATTATGTTTGGAAATATACAAACATATTACAACTGTGTTTTCTGCTAGAGAGGTCAATAACAGCTTTTGAAGCCAAGATGTACTTACTTTTTCCACAGTACACCTGTAAATCTTTTGATCTCTTTGTGGAATAATTGATTGAAAAGGCATATTTTCATTGCGTTTTTATTCAAGTATACAGCTGTGCTCATAAGTTTACATACCCTGGCAGAATTCATGAATGATAACACGAAAACATTTCTTTCACTCATGGTTAGTGTTTGGCTGATGTAGGCTCTGAGGAAGAGAGTTCACCCTGGAAACGCCTCAGCCTAGCCACATGGACACTGTCTGGTCCCCCTGCTGAGGTGGAGATCCATAGGTGCCATGGAGGCATAACTACTACTTTTCACCTTGTTCTCTTTTAAACTGCTCTGCTTGTGAGTATATTTTGATCACATTACTTTTAATAAACTTTTTAAATGGTATTGCACTAGGTTGGTGCACCCTTCTCTTGTTTTTTCTTCCCTAGTGTTTTCTGGATGCCCATGATCCTGAGGAGACCATTAAGTGTGAAGTGATACTTACATCTATAGAGACTTTTTTTTTTCATTTTATGTTCTCTGCCATATTGCATGACTCTTGGTTGATGAATCAGAGCGCAGAAGGTTTCGGTTTTGTTTGTTTTTTTGTTTTTTGGGGTTTTTTTTATTGTTTGGCTGATGCCATTTATTATCAATCAACTGTGTTTGTTTTTGCTTGGAAATATACAAACATATTACTACTGTGTTTTCTGCTAGAGAGGTCAATAACAACTTTTGAGGCCAAGATGTATTTACTTTTCCACAGTACACCTGTAAATCTTTTGATCTCTTTGTTGAATAATTTATTGAAAAGGCATATTTTCATTGTGTTTTCATTTAAGTATACAGTTGTGCTCATAAGTTTACATACCCTGGCAGAATTGATGATTTCTTGGCCATTTTTCAGAAAATATGAATGATAACACAAAAACATTTCTTTCACTCGTGGTTAGTGTTTGACTGATGCCATTTATTATCAATCAACAGTGTTTTTTGTTTTGCTTGGAAATATACAGACATATTACAACTCTTCTGCTAGAGAGGTCAATAACAGCTTTTGAGGCCAAGATGTACTTACTTTTTCCACAGTACACCTGTAAATCTTTTGATCTCTTTGTGGAATAATTGATTGCAAGGGCATATTTTCATTGCATTTTTATTCAAGTATACAGTATCTTTGTTATCTGTAGGCATTATTTAAATGAAGTTCACATTTTTACCTGTTTAAATGTGTAGAAAAGGTCAACAATTTCTATCATGTGTACTTACTTTTTACATGTCTTTATATGTATTTTACACAATTTCCCAGCACACATAACAGGTAGTCTGCACAAAAAAAAACCTAAACTGTCTAAAAAAAGCTTAAAAACAGAAGTGTTAAATACTTGCAAATACATGTGAACACCAGACACCTGTAACCTGTGGTTCCTGTCTCAGTATGGAGCACTTGGTTTGTGTAGGGGATTGTTGGCACTTGTGATTCACCAATCGTAAGACTGTGTTATGAGAAGGATTTACTGATTTATGTGGACTTTTTATTGTATAATTTACTTTGGGCACTCGTATCACTGATGGTGTTATTGTATGCCCTATATTGAGCACTATTTAAATGGACAATGCACATATATTAATTTAGAGGGACAGTACATCTCTTTTCTGTTACATTATTAGATATATCAACATAACTTATAATAAAATAGAAACAATTCCAAACATCTTCCAGGTGAATGATGCCCAGTATCCTTGAACCCAGGATTCAACCAGCTTCTTGTGAGTGCATGAACCCCTTTCCTATGTAAGACAGTGTCACCACAGTTTCTGATACAATGGTATCAGTCAAGCTCTCTGCATTGAGGATCACCTAGCACTGTGCAAGAGTTGTAGAGAAAGAAGACCCCACATGTCCTGTGACCAGCCAATGGACCAAAAGAGAAATGTATATATATAAAAAAATACTTGTGGGGAGAGGGGAGTACTGGGGCAAGCGAAATTGGCCGTAAACTGCATTAAACATTATATTTTAGAGTTACAGTATCCCACAAAAGTGAGTACACCCCTCACATTTTGTAAATATTTTATTTTATCTTTTCAGTGATAGAATGACAACACTGAATAAATTACACTTTGCTACAATGTAAAGTAGTGAGTGTACAGCTTGTATAACAGCGTAAATGTACTGTCCCTTCAAAATAACTCAGCACACAGCCATTAATGTCTAAACTGCCGACAACAAAAGTGAGTGCACCCCTAAGTGAAAATGTCCAAATTGGTCCCAAAGTATCAATATTTTGTGTGGCCACCTTTATTTGCCAGCCCTGCCTTAACTCTCTTGGGTATAGAGTTCACCAGAGCATCACAGGTTGCTTCTAGAGTCCTCTTCCACTCCTCCATGATGACAACACAGAGCTGGTGGATGTTAGAGACCTTGCACTCCTCCACCTTCCATTTGAGGATGCCCCATAGATCCTCAATAGGGTTTAGGTCTGGAGGCATGCTTGGCCAGTCCATCACCTTTACCCTCAGCTCCTTTAGCAAGGCAGTGGTTGTTTGGAGGTGTGTTTGGGGTCGTTATTATGTAGGAATACTACCTTGTGGCCCAGTCTCCGAAGGAAGGGGATCATGCTCTGCTTCAGTATGTCACAGTACATATTGGCATTTATGGTTCCCTTAATGAACTGTACCTCCCCAGTGCCAGCAGCACTCATGCAGCCCCAGACCATGACACTCCGTCCACTATACTTAACTGTAGGAAAGACACACTTGTCTTTGTTCTCCTCACCTGGTTGCTGCCTCACACGCTTGACACCATCTGAAGGTTTTCCGGGCCAGCTAAAAAAAAAAACTGCCAAAGGGAGCTAGGGCTTTTGTCACCCTCGGGATGGTGTCACCCCTCTAGCGGGTGTTTCCCGATATGGACCGCACCACCCGCACTCCCCTAGCGATGCCACTGAGCAGGAGGCAGGGCAAGTCCAGAGACAGGCCAAGGTCAGGGCAGGTAGCATTCAAGCAAGGTCAAGGCAAGCCGGGTCAATAACAAAAGTCAACACAGGAACGGATACAGGAGCACAGGTAATATTTGTAGATCAGACAGCACTAGCTAAGAGAACTGCTGCAGTTTAATTAGTCCCATTTGCGCCAGCATTAGTGACGGGCGTGCGCGTTCCTGCATGCATATATGTATCTGCACATGGTTATGCACAGAAAAACGGGCACCCGTACATCTGCGCCTGCACACCCGTGTACATCTTGAGTAGAGTTGAGCGGACACCTGGATGTTCGGGTTCGGCCGAACGTCACAAAAAAGCTCGAGTTCGGCCCTGAACTTGACCCCGAACCCCATTGAAGTCAATGATGACCCAAACTTTTGGGCACTAAAATGGCTCTAAAAAAGTCCTGGAAAGGGCTAGAGTGCTGCAAAAGGAAGCAAAATGGGGGTAAGAGTAGGACAAGTGCCCTACAAACAAATGTGGATAGGGAAATAACTTAAAATCACCTAAAAAAATAAAAAAATGGAGAAGGAGGTGGATGTGGAGTAGGAGGTTGAGGAGACAGTGACCGTGGCGGTGTAGGTGGAAGTGGAGGTGGAGGAGGAGGAGGTAGCCAACACTGTTTTTTGTTTGTTTGTTCTTTTTTATAATTGGGGTAGCCCCCAAAATATTGAGACATATTAAAAAAAAGCATAAGTTCACTTAAGTATACCAATGGCTGTGTGAGGCTGGTATAAATGTCCATTCTGCACAAGGTACAGACAAGTCTTGTGGGATCCATGCCTGGCTCATTTTAATAAAGTTTACCTTTTCCACGTTGGCTGTGGACAGGCAGCTGCACTTGTCTGGGATAACGCCCCCTGCCATGCTAAACACACGTTCAGACAATACACTGGCTGTAGGGCAGGCCAGCACCTCCAAGGCATAAAGGGCAAGCTCAGGCCATGTGCCCAATTTGGAGACCCAGAAGTTGAATGGGGCAGACCCATCAGTCAGTACGTGTAGGAGTGTGCACACATGCTGTTCCACCATGTTGCTGAAATGCTGCCTCCTGCTAAGATGTTGCCTATCAGCTGGTGGTGCTGTTTGTTGCGGCGTGCTGCTGACAAAGCTTTTCCACATTTCGGCCATGCTAACCCTGCCTTCTGAGGTGCTGGCGGTGCCACAGCTGCGTTGGTGACCTCTTCCTCCTCCTCCGCCTTTGCCTTGTGCTTCCACTGAGCCCCCGGTGTCATTTGGGAATGCCCTCAGCAGCACGTCTACCAGAGTGCGCTTGTAGTAACGCATCTTCCGATCACGCTCCAGTGAGGGAATTAAGGATGGCACATTGTTCTTGTAACGGGGATCCAGCAGGGTGGCCACCCAGTAATCAGCACAAGTTAAAATGTGGGCAACTCGGCTGTCGTTTTGCAGGCACTGCAGCATGTAGTCACTCATGTGTGCCAGGCTGCCCAGAGGCAAAGACAAGCTGTCCTCTGTGGGAGGTGTATCATCTGTGTCCTCCGTATCCCCCCAGCCATGCTCCAGTGATGCCCACGAGCTGCGTTGGGTGCACCCTGCTGTGAACACGGTTCCTCCTCCTTCTCCTCATCCTCGTTCTCCTCATCCTCCAGAATTGTGCCCTGGCTTGAAATTTTTTTACCTGGCCTATGCAGGAACCCACCCTTCGAGCCACTTGTGAATGACTGGCCTGATAACCGTGGAAATGACCCCTCTTCCTCCTCCTCTTCCTCCTGTGCCACATCCTCTTACATCATCTCCCGAAGTATTTTTTTCAAGGAGACATAGAAGTGGGATAGTAACGTTGAGAACAGCATCATCAGCACTTGCCATGTTGGTGGAGTACTCGAAACACCGCAATATGGTACACAGGTCTCGCATGGAGGCCCATTCGTTGGTGGTGAAGTCGTGCTGTTCCACAGAGCAACTGACCCGTGCGTGCTGCAGCTGAAACTCCACTATTGCCTGCTGCTGCTGGCACAGTCTCTCCAGCATGTGCAAAGTTGAGTTCCACCTTGTGAGCACATCGCATAGGAGGTGGTGAGCGGGAAGGCTGAAGTTCTGTTGCAGCACAGACAGGAGAGCAGCAGCAGGGTGAGAACGCTGAAAGCACGCACAGACGGCCCACACTTTCTGCAGCAGCTCTGACATATCCGGGTGTTTTTTTAGAAATTTCTGCAACACCAAATTCAGCACATGCGCCAGGCAAGGGATGTGCGTCAAACGGGCTAGGCTGAGAGCTGCTATGATATTTCGCCCATTATCGCACACCACCAGGCCGGGCTTGAGGCTCAGTGGCAACAACCACTCATTGGTCTGTTGTTTAATGCCCGTCCACAGCTGCTGCGCATTGTGGGGTTTATCCCCCAAACATATCAGTTTTAAAACAGCCTGCTGTCGTTTCCCCCTGGATGTGCTGAAGTTGGTGGTGAAGGTGTTACGCTGACTGGATGAGGAGGTGGTAGAGGAGGAGGAAGCGGAATAGGAGGAGGAGGCAACAGGAGGCAAAGAGAAATGCACTGCAATCCTCGGTGGTGGAAGGACATGTGCCAAACTGCTATCCGCCTCATGCCCACCCGCCACTACATTTGCCCAGTGTGCAGTTAGTGAGATATAGCATCCCTGCCCGTGCTTACTGGTCCATGTATCAGTGATTATGTGGACCTTGTCACAGATGGCGTTGTGCAGTGCACACTTGATCTTCTCCCCGACTTGTTTGTGCAGGGAAGGGATGGCTCACCTGGAAAAGTAGTGGCAGCTGGGAACCACGTACTGTGGGACAGACACCGCAATCAGGTTTTTAAAACTGTCCGTGTCCACCAGGCAGGTTATCAGCATTTCAAAGGCCAGGAATTTTGAAATGCTGGCATTCAGGGCCAGGGATCGCGAGTGGGTAGGGGGGTACTTCCTCTTTCTCTCCAGTGTTTAGTAGATGGATAGCTGTAAGCTTCCATGGGACCGCATGAAAATGCTTGGGATCGGTGGTGGACATGGTGACATTGCTGTCACATCATCTGTTTGCTGGGCGGCAGGTGACACTGGCACTGTAGAGGTGGAGGAAGAGGCCGAGGCAGCAGCAAAAGAGGAAGAAGGAGGAGCCCGAGACCTTTCATGGATTTTGCGGTGTTTATTACACTGCAGCTCGTGCTTTGCATGTAGATGCCTGGTCATGCAGGTTGTGCTCAGGTTTAGAACATTTATGCCTCGCTTTAGGCTCTGATTGCACAGCCTGCAAACCACTCGTGTCTTGTCGTCAGCACATTGTCTGAACAACTGCCACGCCAGGGAACTCCTTTGAGCTGCCTTTGGTGTGCTAGGTCCCTGGGTGCGGTGGGTAGTAGCAGGCGTACTGTCTAGGGGATGGTCACTCCACTTTTGCAACCTGCTTCCTCTTTTGCTGTGCTGGTGCCTCTGTGTGACCACCACCTCTTCCTCCAAACTGCACACGTCACTTCATTCGATATGGGGTCTAGGACCTCATCATCCTCCACATCATCTTCTACCCACTCATCACTACTGCCCTCCTTGTCAGTCTGCACACTGTAGAAAGCCGCAGCAGTTGGCACCTGTGTTTCGTCATTATCAGAGACGTGCTGCGGTGGTGTTTCCATGTCCTCATCCTGAAACAGAAGTGGTTGGTCATCGGTGCACTCAATGTCTTCCACTTCTGGGGCAGGGCTATGTGGATGGCCCACGGAAAGCACACCAGTAGAGTCATCAAAAAGCATAAGAGACTGCTGCATGACTTGGGGCTCAGACTGCTTGGCTGATTTACAAGGGGCTGAGTTGAAAGACAGATGGCCATGGAGTTCAGGTGCCAACTCTGAGCTTTCATCAAGGGACCGGGTGGGAGACAATGTGAAGGAACTGGAGGCATTGTCAGCCACCCAATCTACTATCGCCTGTACTTGTTCTGGCCTCACCATTCGGGCCTACCATATAACGTTGAAGGTTCTGTCGGCTACTTGCACCTGAGGACAGTGTTTCACTTGTGCGTGTAGCTGACACAGATCGACCACGTCCTCTCCTTGCAACAGGAGCTTCACAAACACCAGCAGCACCACGTCCCTTATTTGATGCTCTCCTCATACTGGACGTAAATTTACTATTTAGCACAAATTTATATTGTTTTTTAAACCGGCAATGTGCAATTTTGTGCAAGAAATGAATAGCAAGGTGCAAATGTACTATGTAGCACTATTTATTATTCTTTTTTTTTTAAACCAGCAATGTAGACGCACTTTTTAACTTTGTGCAAGAAATGCACAGCAAGGTGCAAATGTACTATGTAGCACTATTTATTAATAATAATAAAAAAAAGAATAATAATTTATTATTCTTTTTTTTTAAACCAGCAATGTAGACGCACTTTTTATTTTTGTTCAAGAAATTCACCGCTGGCCGCAAATGTAGTATTTAGAATATTTTTTATTTTAAACCAGCAATGTAGGATTACTTTTTATTTTTGTGCAAGAAATGCACAGCAATGTGCAAATGTACTATGTAGCACTATTTATTAATAATAATAAAAGAAAGAATAATAAATTATTATTATTTTTTTTTTAAACCAGCAATGTAGGCTCACTTTTTATTTTTGTGCAAGAAATGCACCACTGGCCGCAAATGTAGTATTTAGAATATTCTTTTTTTTTAAACCAGCAATGTAGATGTACTTTTTATTTTTGTGCAAGAAATGCACTGCAAGGTGCAAATGCACTATGTAGCACTATTTTTAATAATAAAAAAAAGAATAATACATTTTTTTTTTTTTAAACCAGCAATGTGGACACACTTTTTAATTTAGTGCAAGAAATGCCCCGCTGGCCGCAAATGTAATATTTTGCACAAAAAAAATGTAAAAGCAGTATTTAAATATGCCAAAATTTTGCCAACTGAACTAACAGAACACGATTAAAGTAGTGTCCCTGACACACAAGCAGTTGCAAGTGCACTGCACTTGCAAAAATGGCTGCAAACGCCCACCTAACAAACAGAAAAATTGCTTAGGTTTTATATGAGGCACCTTGCTTAGCAAACAAAATGTACTCTAGCAAACAAAAATCTCCTCTAGCACCCACCCACCAAGAAATCATTGTTTTTAACAGATTTTCTAAAGCTAATCTGTCCCTCACACCAGCAGCAGCAGCATCCTCTCCCTACACTAGTATGAGATGATGTTCTAAAGCTAATCTGTCCCTCACACCAGCAGCAACATCCTCTCCCTACACTAGTATGAGATGATTTTATAAAGCTAATTTGTCCCTCACAGCAGCAGGATCCTCTCCCTACACTAGTATGAGATGATGTGACATGCAGCACTACGTGACTCCAGCTTATATAGAGGCTGGGTCACATGATGCACTGGCCAATCACAGCCATGCCATTAGTAGGCATGCCTGTGATGGCTTCTAAGGGCAAACGAGTGAAACGCTTGTTGATTGGCTTCCCTGCAGCTATTCAAAAGGTGCAAAAACATACCCGACCCCCAAACCCGGACTTTTTCTCAAATGTCCAGGTTCAGGTTCGGGACATGGACACCCTAAAGTTCAGTACGAATCCAAACTTTGGAGTTCGGGTTCGCTCAACTCTAGTCTTGAGGCTTCATCAGTACTATGAGTAAACAACAATTTAGCACTCAACCTTATAATGGAAGCCGGTAAAATGATTCCCACTTCCCCTTATTAGAAAGTATGACCATAAAGGGCTAGTGCATATAATTAAAATTCAATCAATAGTTTATATATATTTATATATATATATATATATACAAAAGGAAAAAAAAAACTTTTCAAAAACAGGTCAAAGTTCTAATAGCGTGAAACTGATGAGAAATGGTGTAGATCTTGATATATTCAAAACTTGTGATCCTCAAGTATAAAATTTTGTGACATCCTTCACCATATAATTGCACTTACCGGACAATAGATGTGTTAACGCCTGGATATATGAGGAGACTTAAGCCTCGTACACACGGGACGACGATCGTACGTACGATCGTCTCAACTCGTATGTTGGCTGTTTTATCTAGCATACTGATATGCACCCAACAATCGTACAAGCAACGTGCAACCAAGCCGAACGTATTGATGTGCAACGAGCGTATAAAGAGGAAGTGCTGTTATCGTGCACCACCCTTTGGGCTACTTCATCTAATTTTGTGTTAGTTGAAGTTTGGTGTTTGTTGATTTGCGACTTTCAGATCGTTCTTCAGTTCGTTCTTTGGATCGTTCTTTGGATCGTTTTTTGGATCGCTTCTGGGGGTTCGTTCGTCAACAAAGTTTCCTTCTAGAGATAGAAATCTCGCTATTGCTGGCCTAGGAGTGCTGGCTTGGACCCGAAATCAACGTAGGAGAAGGAGGGAGAGGAGTTGTTGTACCAAAAATTGGTTAATTAACCGTGATCAATTTGGTCATATGGCTTTAGTCAGGGAGCTCCAGGAAAATAATCCTGATGATTTCAAGAATTATCTTCGGATGACGGACCCCTGCTTTTACCACATCTTGGCATTGGTGTCCCCCTATATCCAGAAGGAGGACACATGCATGTGCCTTGCTATCACCCCTGAGCAAAGGCTCGTTGCCACCTTGCGCTACCTGGCGACGGGAAGAAGCCTCCAGGACCTCAAGTTCACTACAGGCATCTCCCCCCAGGCTCTTGGAGTCATTATTCCGGAGACATGCTCAGCCATCATTCAGGTGCTGCAGAAGGACTATATTAAGGTATGTTTCATGTTAATACCACATTTTATGTGTTTATGTTTGATAATATAGTATTTGCCCTTTTTGCCAATACATAATTAGTAACATTACAATATGCTGTGAATGTCTTCTTTGGCCTCAGGCATGCTTTAAGCTTTTTTCACCTCCTTTTTTTCTCTACACGCCTCCCCAGCATGTTGTCCAGTGTCCATACACACTCAGAGGGCCGCCATCAGGGTGTACAGGCAGTGCTGTTGTAAGGGGCCCCAGTGTCTCAAGGGGCCCTTACAACAAAGACTTTAGCAGTCTTTAACATTGGAGTCTATGGGAGGGGGCATCCAGTTTGGGAAGACCATTCTCCTGAACCCTAGGCAACAAAAATAACAAACTTTGCCCACAAGGAGAGGACCCCCTGGACCACAACTGGTTCAAGTTTGGGACCTGCAGCACCTATGCTTTGGAGTGAGTTACGAACGTTATTCTGGAGCACGGTTTCGTATCCACGACGTCCAGGGTTTGAACTTGGTCAACACCAGGTCCCCCAGGAGAGGAACACCCGTTTCAAACAATAAAAACAACGGATCCCAAGTCCTCTTACCAGAAGGGTTTGACCTACGGGGGAGGGTATCTGAGGTTACAATTTCTGACGATTTCAGAAACAACATTCCCGGGGAACTCTGTGACCCCGGGGAATGTTGTCGTGACGGACATGTGGGACTACCGCCGGGAGACTCACACATACCTGTGACCTGTTGTACGACCCCTCCGCACATCTCTTTTTTTCCTCCACTTTTTTCGAATTTCGTACGGACTCCGGTTTCTTCTGTAAGTGTCGTATAACATTA
>BLSH010173996.1:0-12543 GCA_018402905.1 Glandirana rugosa | reverse complement strand
AATTTCTGCTATCTGTCCTCAGAGCAACAGCACAGACAGCAGTAGTAAAGTAATCTATCTCAGGATGCAGGATCAGGTCTTAAAATGGCTAAAATCTGTCCCTCACGCCGTCAGCTACCTTTCCCTATACTAACCCAAGGAGCATGTGACTGCAGCACTGTGACTCCAGCTTATAAAGAGGCTGGGTCACATGATGCACCGGCCAATCACAGCCATGCCATTAGTAGGCATGGCTGTGATGGCTTCTAAGGGCAAACCAGTGAAACGCTTGTTGATTGGCTGCCCTGCAGCTTCTCAACACGTGGAGTAAAATAGCAGAACCCCGGACCGAACCCGAACGATTTTTGAAATGTCCGGGTCCGGGTCCGTGCCACGGACACCCTAAAGTTCGGTACGGACCCGAACGTTACAGTCCGGGTTCGCTCAACACTAGTGGTTAGGGTTAGCTATAGGGTTAGGGATAAGGTTAGGGAAAAGTATAGGGTTAGGGTTAAGGATAAGGTTAAGATTAGGTATAGGGTTAGTGTTAGAGATAGGGAAAAGGTTAGGGGCCTTCATAGATATTATCTAATATACAGTTGTATTTTCATTTTATTGTGTCTCAGCAAAAGAACTTGTCACAAGATGGTGATCTCTAGATGACCATTTTCGCTGAGACTTAAAGTGAAGTTCCACCCTAAAGTGGAGCTTCCGGTTTAACCTCTTCAATACAGGACGTTTATACCCCCTTCCTGCCCAGAACAATTTTCAGCTTTCAGCGCTCTCACATTTTAAATGCCAATTACTCTGTTATGCTACACTGTACCCAAACAAAATTTTTATCATTTTTTTCACACAAATAGAGCTTTCTTTTGGTGGTATTTAATAGCCTCTGGATTTTTTATTTTTTGCGACATAAGTGAAAAAAGTGTGAAAATTTTGAAAAAAACCTTTTTTATTAGTTTCTATGATAAAACTTTGCAAACAAGGGGGCGCATGCGCAAAGCCGTCAATGCTGGTTGCATAGGATCGGAGCTCCGCACCCAGGGAGAACGCCGCAGCTAACACCGGCGGATTCGGGCACCCATTCCCAGCCACATCGACAGCCCAGTATCCCGTGACCTCCAAGCACCCAGTGGGATGGTCCTCGGAGGCTCCCGCGCCATGGTTAAAGCCAAAACTATACATGAGGCCCTGGCTCAGGCCTCCACAAAGATGGCGGCGGACGCTTCCAGACGAACGATCGGCTCTTCTCAGCGATCCCCACGGAGACCACAGGTACAGCATAGGGACGAGGGTGAATCTGAAGGAGAAACTATGTCCACCCCCACACTCTCCCAGCCTGAGGACTCCCAGTCAGCCCTAATGGCACAATTTGAGTGAATGCTACACAAGGCCCTTAAACAGACCTCAGAGCAAATCACTGATCACCTCACGAGGGAGATTAGGGAGCTTGGCCACCGCACAGAGGAACTAAAGCAGAGGGTGGATGATATATAGGCCAACATTAATAATCAGTCTGAAGAGGTTGCCCTACTAAGAGAGGAGAGCTATTCCCTGCAGCTGCAGTTGGAAGAATTCGAAAATCGGGCCAGACGCTCCAACATAAGGGGGATTCCCGAGTCAGTCTTGGACTTACAATCCACCATCACGGCCCTCTTCCAGGAGCTAATGACCTCTATCCCTATAGAGTGCCTAGAACTGGACCGAGTCCACAGGACCCTGGCTCCCAAGAAAGAGGAAGGACCTCCACGCGACATAGTCATGAAGCTGCACTTTTATAGAACAAAGGAACAGCTCCTCCAGGCAGCTCGACAGAAGGATTCCCTCTGCTTCCAGGGGTATACTTACCAGCTCTTCGCTGATATCTCCCAGGCTACTATTGCCAAGAGGAGAGCACTAAAACCACAGCTGCAAGTGCTGCAGGAACACCACATCACTTCCTCCTGGGGCTTTCCGTTTTCTATAAGGTTCACCTATAATGGTCGTAAGCATACATGTAAATCTCAGGCTGATCTGTGCTCTCTCCTCCAGGAATTACACCTTTCTCCTCCTGACTCCAGCCAGAAGGCTCAACGCAACAGGCACCGCTCTGCCTCCAGTTTTCCACAAAAGGCTCACCCGTCTACCTCCACAGGTGAAGACCACAATACTCACAAAAGGGGCAGATTCGCCCCCACCCTGGTTGAACAGACTGACTCCATGGACTGAGGTACTCTGTTAATACTCTCTGTTTCACTGCCCTCTGTCAGAGGCGTCTTGATCTACCTCGTCTGCGGATCACATCTTGAACTGTTGCTCCCCTTTGTCCCCAGTTGCTTCTACCTCCCGTCCTGCTCATAATATAAGGACTTGCAGAGAACTATCTCACCTGAGTTGGGCCATAGCATTTCATGGCCCCCCTAACTGCAATCACCTCCTCCTTTGATGGCCTCCCAAGAATTGGAACTCTCACAGTTTATGGACCTTGTGCTCCCCTCGGTTACGGCCAATTACTCATCCTATTCCCCTTCCCCTCTTCTCTTGTAAAGGCCCCGCACCTCTCAGCAGCCTTTACAAACCGAGGATTGAAGCTGCACTGACTATATCAGCACTCTGACATTTTAATGTTTAAAGGTTGCTTTTCTATTCAGCTGCAGTTTACAGTTGATATGCATTTATGGTTGTTATGTTGGTGTTTTATTCTGCAACAATCACACCGGCCCCATCCGGTCGTTAGCTTGTTTGTTATATGTTCCAATCGTTAGCATGTATACCCTCCTCCCCATGTTTGAAAATCTCTCTTTAGAGAACTGGACCCGCCCATACCCGGGTCCCCCCCTAATCAATACCTTTTTACCTGACCCCACAAAGAAACTCCATAGCTTGTTCCCCCTTACATTCACGGACACTTTACCCGTAAGTGTTATGGCTGCCCTCACATCGCAAATCCTGACTAAATAGCCGTTGGCACTCCCCGGTCCCCAATGCTACCACCCATTGTTGGTTGGTAGGTTCTGGTTCTGATCCTCCCAATTAACTACCCCAGTCCTCAGGGATCTTCAGTTCCCTCGGGCCGTGTAGGTTCCTTTCACCCCCCCTCCACTGTACTTATTACTTCTCTATGCTTTCCCACCGCATACCTACCGTCTCCCCAGCCTCTATCCGTTCTCTCCTCTCTTCCCCCGCCTCTTCTCCCTCCCCCGGGGGGACTTTGCGCTCTTACACACTTTCCATATTCTCAGCGCCTATTTTTGATATACCCCCGTGATGGCTCCTCTGAACTTCTTGACCCTTAATGTTCAAGGGCTCAATGTACCTCAAAAAGGACCAAAGCCTTTCGCTCCTTTGCCTCTCTCGACGCACATGTCATATTCCTGCAAGAGACTCATTTCACCCAACGCTATACTCCTAAATTCATTCATCATTCCTATCCCCAGGTTTATACTGCATCAGCCAATAAAAATCAGAGAGGGGTGCTTGTAGCCTTCCACCGTAGGGTCCCATTCACACTATCTAAAGAAATTAAGGACCCCGAAGGTAGATACATCATACTGATTGGCTGTCTCCTCGAAACCGAGGTCACACTTGTATCTTACTACGCCCCCAACAGGAGACCTACCTCCTTTATGTCACATTTGTTCCAAGTTATAGCTCAGCACCAACAAGGCACACTTGTGCTTGGCGGAGACTCCAACCAAACCATTTACCCCTTCCTTGACAAGTCCCCTATCACTCCAAGCGTCAGTCCTAAAAAAAAAGCGTCCTTTGATCGTCTACTATCATCCCACTCCCTTATCGACACCTGGAGGGAATCTAATCCAACTCGCAGACAATTTACCCACTATTCCCACCCTCATAAAGTTCTTTCCCGTATAGACCACATCCTGATCGATATGTGCTCCACACCCTCTCTTATTTCATCCGTCATTGCCCCCTGCCCCTGGTCAGATCACGATGCTGTCATTACATCTTTGACATCTTTGATCCCAAAACAGGTACATAGAACATGGAGCCTTAATGACTCTATCCTCTCCAACCCCTCCCACAGGACAGATATATCACTGGCACTTAAGGAATACGTTTCTAATAACTCCTCAGGCGACATCGCCCCCTTGACCCTTTGGGAAGCACACAAACCCGTTCTCAGAGGTGTGATTATAAGTAAAGCATCTTACCTCAAGAAAGACAGGCGTGCGAAACATAAACTTCTCGATGACCGGTTCTGCGTGGCCCATGCAGCCTTCCAGAACGACCCTACACCCTCCCGTAGACAAGCCCTAGACCAGGCGAAGCTCGATCTCGACCTCTTTCTATCTGAGTCGGCTGACAAAACCTTGAGATGTTCAAGACATAGACTATATATGAAGAGCAATAAACCAGACACTTTCTTAGTCCTCTCCCTTCGCAAGTTAGAGCAACCTTACAAACCCATCCGACTCAAGGTGTCTCACGATACTTACACCAGTAACCCTGTGAAGATAGTATGTCACTTTCGCAAGCACCTTGCCGACCTCTATTCCACCCACTCAACCTTCGACGAGGCACAGGCTGCCTCATTTTTCTCTGACATTCCTCTTCCCTCTTTAACTTCCGCCCAAAGGGCTACACTTGAGAGCCCAATCAATGGGACAGAAATGACAGCAGCCATTAAGTCCCTGCATTCTAACAAAAGACCAGGCCCTGATGGCTTCACGGCCACATATTACAAACACTTTTCCGACTTACTCTCCCCTATGCTGACTTCAGCATTTAACAGCATACTTAAGGGAAACAACTTCAGACCAGAATCCCTCTCCGCTACCGTCTCCATGCTTCCTAAGCCACAATCAGATGATACCTCTTGGACCAATTTTTGCCCAATTTCATTGTTAAATTTGGATATCAAACTGTTAGCCAAAATCTTGGCCTCTCGCCTGAACCAGATCATTGGTTCTTTGGTACATAGGGACCAAGTGGGATTCATCCCCTCTAGACAAGCTGGAGACGGTATCAGAAGAGCAGTTATTCTGACGCACGTTGCCAAGAAACGCAAGATACCTACTTACTTTCTCTCGCTTGACATAAGGAAGGCGTTTGACATGCTATCGTGGTCCTACCTAACATGCTCTCTCAAGACCTGGGGCTTTGGCCCCCATTTCCTTACTTGGGTCTCGTCCCTCTATCTTTCTCCCTCAGCAAGCGTCAAATATGCGGGCTTCAGGTCTGCTCCTTTCCCGGTAAGCAGAGGCACACGTCAGGGATGTCCCCTCTCCCCACTCCTCTTTGCCCTAGCAATTGAGCCCCTAGCCCAAAAGATTAGGTCTAACCCCAATATTAAAAGGTATCGAGCTGGGCGGTCACCACCATAAGCTGAGCCTATTCGCAGATGATATACTGATATTCCTGACGGCCCCTATAACTTCATCCCCAAATCTCCTCAAAACTCTTGAAGAGTTTGGCAGGGTCTCTGGTCTGGTTGTAAACCCCCATAAATCTAAGGCCTTAAATGTCTCCATTGACCCTCCACTCCTAGCCCAACTTCAACAGGTGCTTCCATTCTCCTGGTCCACGTGCAGTATTCCCTATCTAGGGATCCACCTCACAGCAGATATTGCTGTCTTATATTCGGCCAACTACACCCCTATGCTAAAACACCTGACTAGTCCTGGTCTAAGCTTCCACTTGCCTGGTTGGGCAGGATCACCACGGTCAAGATGACCATTCTCCCTAAGATTTTGTACCTTTTTAGGGTTCTACCTATCAATGTCCCTTCCCACTACCTGCGCATCCTACAACGACGCGCGCTCCAATATATTTGGGGAAAGACAAGACCAAGACTTCAGAGGCTCACCCTCTTTTCTCCTAAACTGAAAGGAGGTCTCGGCGTCCCAAATTTTCACAAATATTATCTAGCGGCTCAGTTAGCACAACTCCCTAAGTACCACGCCACCAAGGAAACTCAGTTGTGGGTATCCCTGGAATCGGTGGATTGTGACCCTCTCTCCGTTGCAAACTGGCACCGAAAGACCGCAAACATATTGATAACCCCGTGACAGCACACAGTCTACGCTTGTGGGACAACTTAAAATCCAAATATGGCCTACAATCCCCACATAACCATATGCTCTCTTTCCTGAAAAACCCAGCGTTCTACCCAGCATGGGTCTCTCCAAACTCTTTCTGCAACTGGACCAGACCTCAACTCCTACAAGCCCACTCATTTTCCACACCTGACTCGTTTTTATCTTTTTCAGCCTTACGCAAAGCACATAACATACCTAGCTCTGAGATCTTTCGATACCTTCAACTTAAACACTTTTTTTCTCCATGCCTACGCAGAGACCCCTCAATACCCGCCCTATCTCCCTTTGAACACACTTGCCACAAGGAGCCACATACAAAAGGCCTGATCTTGTCTCTCTACACCCAGATCTTGGATCCCCTGCTCCCATGTTCTACGACCTATATCGTCAACTGGGAGAAAGATTTAGGGATACAATTAGACCCCAAAGAGTGGACAGACATTTGGGAGGCTACTAAATCATCCTCTCAGTCCATAGTAGCTGTCGAGACCAATTACAAGGTACTCATGAGATGGTACCTTGTCCCTGCCCGCATGGCAAAGTATGCCCCAGCCTACTCCCCTTTCTGCTTCCGAGGCTGCTCTGCAGAGGGTACTCACCTTCATATCTGGTGGTCATGTCCCCTAGTAATAGCCTTTTGGAACCAAATCTTTCAAATTCTGTCTCTATTGTTCAAATCCTCCCTCCCCCCCCCGAACCATTGGTCACTCTCCTGAACAAAAAAACAGATAGTATCTCTAAGACCCAATTCAAGCTTCTCCTGCAGGTTACGACTGCAGCAAAACAAACGATAGCGAAGGCATGGAAAACTCCGCTCCTCAACATCACTGAAGTCAAAAACAGGGTCACAAGAGCCATGATCCATGCCAGAGTGGAAGCCATCATCTTAGACAAGACTAAGCTCCAAGAGAGAATGTGGAAACCCTGGATGGAACACTTTGTCCCATCCAACTTCGACCACAGCCTCCTGACCCCTTGAACATCATCGACACCATTTTTACCCAGCCCTCACTCATACACTGTTTTTTACAGTACCCCCAACATGAGCAGTAAAGTCTCTCTGGGACACCTCCTCTCCTCTACCCCCACCCCCCCTCTTTCTTCCTTATTTCTCCCCCCTATTCCTTCTCTGTCTTCCTTTTTCTCCTTCCTCTCCCTATACCTTCTTTTCCTTCCTTTCCTCCCATATTTGCCTTAGTTCTAGTTTAGCTTGCCACAACACCACCCCTAGAATGATCAGGTCTGCTCTCCATCATACATAAATGTTCTCCAACTGAAGATTGGAATTTGTTCCATACCCATGTTTGGGAATTCTACCCACCTTAGCCCCCCCCCCAGAGGTTTACTACCACACTGTTTCTGCCACTGTCATTTTAGGTACCCCATGTCAGGGCTCACCCTCAGCCGGAAAGTTTGAATAGTGATCTACTTTGTGTTCGCCTTCTGGTCCAGGTGCAGATTGTTCCCAGTGGGGCATCTGGACTATGGGGCGATCTCATACAGGCTTTAGTAATTATTTTACTTCTTGGTGCCCTACATCTACCTGAATATGCCCGCTTAAATGGGTTAGTAAGTGTATGCAGATTTGTTATATGTGACAGTGTTTGCTTAAACCTCAGACCTGTTCTTGCAAGGATTTTTCTAGTACTTTTGTGGCTTTTTGTACATTTACCCCTTTGTACCTGTTTTAAGCTAATAAAATCTTTGAAAAAAAAAAAAAATCTTTGCAAATAAGTAATTTTTGTTCATAAAGTTGGGCCAAAACCTATACTGCTACCTATCTTTGGTAAAAAATAATCCAAATTAGTGGATATTATTTGGTCTGTGTGAAAGTTATAGAGTCTACAAGCTATGGTACCAATCATTGAAAATTGATCACACCTGATGCACTAATGGCATATCTCATTTCTTGAGGCCCTGAAATGTCAGGAAAGTACAAATAGCCCCCAAATTACCCCTTTTTGAAAAGTAGACATTCCAAGGTATTTAGTATGAGGAATGGCGAGTTTTTTGAAGTTGTACTTTTTTCCCACACACAGCATATGCTTACTTCCAATTACACCCCAAAATACATTCTGCTACTTGCCCCTAGTATGGCGATATCACATGTGTGAGACTTTTTCACAGCCTGGCCACATAGAGAGGTCATTTAGACCCATCTATGGTCAGCTTAACATATGGATATCATATATCTACCATTCTCTTTTATACTACCACATCAAACATCTCAGAAAGATAGGAAGAAGGAGCTGAGCTAGAAGCAGTGGAGGGAAATAGACAGTTCATTGAGGAAGATGGCCAGTCTGTTCCAGTACAGCAGCAGGATCCTTATGCTGGGGGTTAACCGGCAACAAGAATGGAAAGACCTCAAGTAAGGGCTTCATTTACACAGGACGCTGTTTCAACCTCCCCTGAACGTTTTATCCTGACAGCTAGAAACCAGCGTCTAAAACATCCGTTTGGCATGCTGCATTTAGCCGCGTTTAGCCACGTTCGCATCTACGAGCCCTTTTGAAAAAAAAAGTTTTTTTTTTTTAAATGGAAATGCCTGTAAGCTCAATGTTCCTAGACACGAGTTACCGTGTTTAGGCACGTTTACAAGCTGTTTGGCATTTCAGATGCCTCTGAACTGGTGTCTGAACCCATTTTTTTGGGTTCATAAGCCTCTAAACCCAACTGCCTGGAAATTACCTTAAAGGATCCTGTGTAAATGTACTGATAAGATAACACAGAGGTGAGTCCAGGGGCAGCTGAAAAAAACGGCCAAATGCCTCTAAATGTCTATTTACCAGCAGCAGTGTAGGCCTAAGAGTCCTAGACAACAAGCCACATTTGAAAATATAAATATAGGCATCATTATATTGATCAAAATCAATCTTGTGTGACCATGTGTGCACTGGTAAAATGTGTATGTATATAACATCGGCATATGTGCCAATTTTATTTATTTTCTTCCACTGGCTTGTTATCAGAAAGCAAGCCTCTCGCCGACCAAGAAAGGCTCAAAGAGAGGAAAATGGACATATCCATGATGTCCTTCATAGAAAGAAATGAGAAGCTCTCACAAACAGGAGAGAAGGGATCCTTTTAATTATGCCTATAATGCCAATGCTGCATTCCTTCAAAATATGCAGTATATCATCTGTTAGATAAAACACCTAGCGAGAGGCAGGTGGATGTCCAAATAGTAATTTTCAAATTTGTGGGTGCTCGTGTAAGGGCTGTCATGGCAGGAAATACTTTACCAACTAAAGGCACAGCTGATCCCCCTCAGAGGCCATACTGACAAGGCCAATTTGAAGGTCCACTGATTCAATTTATGCCCTATCAGCAAAGCCATCCACAATAGCACCAACAGACCTATCCTCACAACTCACTTCAGTGACCACCTGGTTACTCCTCACCAAGTCAGGCCACCCTGGGTAGTTATAAGAGTTCCTACGACCCCCCCCCTCACCCCCCTCACCCCCCTCACCCCACACTCTTATGATTCTTCTCAATCACAAAGTCTAGGAAGCTATAGGAGTTCCTCCTGCCTGCCCAACCAGATTTCACACTCTCCTTCCCCTGTTTATCACGATTTGTGAAAAAAATTACAAGTCTTTATTTTGGTCTTAAGCATGCAACTTAATGCTTTTTGAGTGCAATTTTAAAAACCAAAAAAAGAATATAGTGCTTTATGTTATAGGATATTGTGCATTGTTGGGGTGCACCCGGCTTTCATTTAATACCCTGGTTTAAGATTTACGATTTAGTCCATTGTGTTACTTTATATTATGTTATTTACATAATGCATTTTCAGTTGTAGATATATCTGAAGTCACAATGATCGATGTTCTTTCATGTACACCTGCTTTGTATTTGTTTTTTTAAAGTGCACCTTCTTTTCGGTATTGGACCAAACCTTATCTGATACCCTGTGATCTGATCCAAATTTCTGTTTTAAATAAAAGAATAAAAAAGAATGTGAAAGTATACAATGAGTGTGTATTTTATTTTTTTACATTTTTTTGGGGGGGTTGGGTTAAATGCTATCAAACAGCTATAGTATTATATTATTATATTATATATATATATCAAATTTCCTCTAAAAAAAGTGACTGAACTGGTGACGCCCATGTGAAAGGAGCCTAAATGGAAAACATTTACTATTGCGGGCTTCTAATTCTGAAAAAGCTGGTTGCTCAGATGTCACGGTGATCCAATGGTTGTTTATTAAGGATGGGATTGGGCGTGTTCGCAAGTGCAGGTGCCCGAGCCCGCCAGGAAGTGAAGCCTGCACTGCGCTAATCAAAGTCAGTGAGACATTTCCCTGATATGCGGCTGCAGCGATCGGAGAATGTCTCATTGCCTCTGATTAGCACAGTTCAGGGTTCACTTCCCGGTGGGCTTGGGTACGTGCACTTGCGAACACACCCGAAACCCATCCTTATTGTTTATATAGTTTGGCTAATTTTCAAAACTTGAGTTGAGCGTAGTGACTTTAATTATTCAGTCATGTGCAGAAATAAAGAAACATCATTTTTTTTAAACATGATTCGATAATTGAAGTGGATATGTATACAATTCATTGTGTACATTTTGTCAGCTCCTTAAGTAAAACAGCCTCACTGAATCAGTTACCTGGAGATCAGAAGTGACTTCACTGGCTACATACTTGTTTCATGTTAGCGATATTATAACAGGATAGTAAACAGCTAGCTAAATAGAATTTTTAGATACATTTCAGTCCTTTATATATTTTTCAACGCAGCTTTAGGGCCGGTTCACACCAGAATGGGTTGTGGGAAACCCTTGTTCTGTACGCATTTCCCGAACCATGTTTAAAATGCACTGCAGATGTGTTCTGTCAATAGTATGTCAATGACACCCCAAACACAGGTCGCAAATGCAGTGTGTTACCACTCTCCGGATCACATACTACGAAAGTAACATGCGATCTGGTTGCTGTGTGTTTCTAAAAATAATGCATGCACTACTTTTGGTGCGATGTGGTGCAATTTTAACCTATTCAAAATTTATGGGCTGAAATTGCACCACACAAAACTTGTGAACTAAGCATGTGAATTGCATAGGAATGTACAGTTCCTGTGCGGGCATGGTGTAAACCAGCCCTTAGGCTGGCCATACATTATACAATTTTCTTGTTCAGATTTTCTTTGGATTTACCAAAACCATATAATATGAGGTAATACCTAAACAGTTTCAACTTGCATGCAATCAGGTAGGCCCTTGTACTACATAGCTGAAGGTAAATCTAAAGGAAATCGAACAAGAAAATTGTATAATGGGGAGCGTGGCTTGCGCACGCTAGCTGATGGCCGCATAAGCAGAAAGCTCACAGCCGGACCGGAGATAAACCGACTCACGGAGCGAACACCCGCCACCAGAAAAGCTCACAACAACTCCAACGATGTCCTATAATCACCCTGCAGCCGCGCAGCGCAAGAGGAAGGAGGAGCGCCAGCCTCAGAAGGTCACAGACTTCTTCATTAGGCCGGCGCCAGACAACAAGGAGAGGCAAGATGGCGCTGACGGCGCGGTCTCACAAAGACCAGCAGCATACACGGATCTCCCAGATGCTGACACAGCGGGAACCCAGGAACAAGATGTACTATCCTCTCCTCCTCACTCACCTGCCTCAAGTCCTCTATCACACAGCCCTGCCAAGGCACGGATGAGATTAGACTCTCCACAACATGCCACCACAGTGAGTACTGACCCCCAGGCTTGGGGCCCTGACTTCTCTGCACAATCCCCTATCGCTTCTTTCCCCACAACAGGCCAGCCAGTCATGGACACTACCATGAAGGAAATGCTAGTCTCCCTGCAATCTTCACTGATGTCCAGCTTGGCCTCCCTCATACATAAAGTAACATCAGACATCCAACACATGGGGGATAGAATCTCTTACATGGAAGACAAAATGTCTGAATGTACCCACACTGTCAATGATTTGGTAGATGCACACGAGGAGCAAAAAGACAAAAATACATGGATCAGATCTAAAATGGCAAATTTAGAAGATCGCAGTCGCCGCAATAACCTAAAGCTGAGAGGGGTCCCAGAGTCAGTCGGCCCCTCAGATCTGCAAAAATACGCAATTGATCTATTTACCACTCTCTTACCAGGCACCCCTCCTATCGAATTAAATATTGACCGCATACATAGGATTCCCAAACCATCTCATCTAGCGGACAATGTACCAAGAGATGTATTAATGCGGATCCATTTTTATTCCACAAAAGAGCAGATCATAGCCAAAGCCAGGTCAATTAACACCCTACCACATCCATATGACAAACTGCAGATCTATTCTGACCTGTCGCAACATACACTACAACTACGGAGACAACTAAAAACAATCACCAAAGCCCTCTCCAACCACAAGCTGACCTACAAATGGCGTTATGTTTATAAGTGAGTGGCGCTAAGCCGTATCTGTGGTGAATCTCAAATGATGAAAGTGCAAAGTGCAACAAATAGCGAATTTAGTCAATATGTCTGAAAACTCTTTGTG
>BLSH010173907.1:59632-70371 GCA_018402905.1 Glandirana rugosa | reverse complement strand
GGATGAGGTGGCAAGCCTAGCGTCTAGCAAACATTGCACATTAATCCACACAGATCCACCAAGCCCCTTGTTGAATCAGATCCAGAGCTCTCCAGAGCAGGGAGCGTGAGCTGTAAATCTGATTTAGAAGGTGGGGGGTGTTAGATCTCTACAGAGAGACCACTGCTTCTCGCAAACAACCATCTCTGTAGCATGCAGGTAATGTATAATATTTGTGAAACCACATGACCAGCTCCCAGAACATTGCTTTTGTCTCTCTAGTGTCCAGGTTGACCCATCGCCAGTTGTTCCACAAATGACGCAGGGCCTGGTCAGCTGGTAATCCACTGTCTTTTCTCTCTGCAGGGGTTCACCAAGCCCCTTGTTGAATCAGATCCAGAGCAGGGAGCATGAGCTCTGTAAATTTGATAGGGGGGGGGGGGGTAGATCTTTGCAGAGAGACCACTGCTTGCCAATGTCCAGGTTGACTCAATCACGGGCTGGATCACAAACTATGCTGGGCCTGGTCAGCTGCTGATCCACAATCCCCTCTTTCTACAGAGGTCCACCACGACCCTTGTTGAAATGGATCCAGAGCTCTCCAGAGCAGGGGCGTGAGCTCTGCAGATTGCAAAGCTGTAAATCTTATTTAGAAGAGGGAGGGGTTAGATCTCTGCAGAGAGACCACTGCTTCTCGCAAACATCCCACTCTGTAGCATGGAATGATTGTATCATTTCTATGAAATAATAACATCACTGGCTCTCAGAGCGTTTCTCTTGTCTCACCAATGTCCAGGTTGACCCATTGCAGGCCGTACCACAAACTATGCAAGGCCTGGTCAGCTGGTGATCCACTGTCCCCTCTCCCTGCAGAGGTCCACCAAACCCCTTGTTGAATCAGATCCGGAGCTCCCCAGAGAAGAGGCCATGAGCTGTGCAGATTACAGAACTGTAAATCTGATTTAGAAGGGAAGGGGCTAGATCTTGGCAGAGAGACCGCTGCTTCGGCTGGAAATCCACAGTCCCCCCTCTCCCTGCAGAGGTACACCAAGCCCCTTGTTGAATCAGTTCCATAACTCTCCAGAGAAGAGACCATGAGCTGTACAGATTGCAGAGCTGTAAATCTGATTTAGAAGGGAAGGGGACCAGATCTTGTCAGAGAGACCGCTGCTTCGGCTGGCGAGCCACAGTCCCCCTCTCCCTGCAGAGGTCTACCAAGCCCCTTGTTGAATCAGATCCAGAGCTCTCCAGAGAAGAGGCCATGAGCTCTGTAGATTGCAGAACTGTACATCTGATTTAGAAGGGAAGGTGGCCAGATCTTGTCAGAGAGACCGCTGCTTCGGCTGGCGATCCACAGTCCCCCTCTCCCTGCAGAGGTCCACCAAGCCCCTTGTTGAATCAGATCTAGAGCTCTCCAGAGAAGAGGCCATGAGCTCTGTAGATTGCAGAGCTGTAAATTTGATTTAGAAGGGAAGGGGGCCAGATCTTGGTAGAGAGACCGCTGCTTCGGCTGGCGAGCCACAGTCCCCCACTCCCTGCAGAGGTCTACCAAGCCCCTTGTTGAATCAGATCCAGAGCTCTCCAGAGAAGAGGCCTTGAGCTCTGTAGATTGCAGAACTGTAAATCTGATTTAGAAGGGAAGGGGGCCAGATCTTGTCAGAGAGACCGCTGCTTCGGCTGGCGATCCACAGTCCCCCTCACTCTGCAGAGGTCCACCAAACTTCTTGTGGAATCAGATCAAGAGCTCTACAGAGAAGACAACAAAAACTCTACAGAGCTGTAAATCTGATTTAGAAGGGGGGAGGGGGGTAGATCTCTGCAGAGAGACCACTTTTTCTAGCAAACGTCCCACTCAGTAGCATGCAATCAATGCCTAATTTTTGTGAAATAACAAGGTGACCGTCTGTTTTGTTTGTCTCTCTAATGTCCAGGTTGACCCATCGCCGGCTGTACCGCAAACTACGCAAGGCCTGGTCGGCTGGCGATCCACAGTCCCCTCCCTACAGCTGGAACGTTACGGCAAAACGAAGCACCCAAAAGGGGATTTCTGCAAGAGGATGAACTGGCCCGCCGAAGGAATGGCGTAACCTCCCAACTACAACCCGACCGATGGCCCAACCACCACCGCCGTCCCCAGACAGACAAACGTAATAAAAAGTTTTACTGAACTGAACACCCAACTTCTACCTATCTCACCCCCTCTGAAACAAAAAAGGAGATCCGTAAATGTGAAAAATCTGCATACCGGGCGCAAAAACACCGAACCGTAAAACGTGATTTACTCTGCGCGATGCCTGCAGCTTGGTATCCCTCCTATTTACATTATCGCATTAAAGGTTGGTAAAGCCGAGCTGCGATTGAAGTGGAGCTCCAGGCGGAGTGTTTAACACTTCTCTCTGACAAGTCCGAACGTTCGGAAAATGACTATTCCGGGAAATAAAACATTGACGCAGGATTCTCGCTACCCCCCCCCCCAGATGGCGGGATTTCGTATTAACCTCCTCACTGCTGGACACTGCTAGCTCCATCATGGCTGCTCAACCTGTGGCCCTCCAGCTGTTGCGGAATTACAAGTCCCATCATGCCTCTGCCTTTGGGAGTCATGCTTGTAACTGTCAGCCTTGCAATGCCTCATGGGACTTGTGGTTTTGCAACAGCTGGAGGGCCGCCACAGGCTGAGCACCCATGATTTAAAGCAAGGGTCTCCAAACTTTCTAAGCAAAGGGCCAGTTTACCGTCAGGCTTTAGGAGGACCGGACTGTGGTCAGTGCCCCATCATTGGCTTTAATGCAAGAAATTGTGACCCATTCTTGGTATCAATGGAAGAATGGTGCCCCCATCATTGGTGTCAGTTGATGGAATAGTGCTTCATTGATGGTGTCAGTAGGGGGAATAGTACCCCATCATTAGTGTCAGTTGGTGGAATAGTGCCCCATTGATGGTGTCAGTACGGGGAATAGTACCCCATCATTAGTGTCAGTTGGTGGAATAGTGCTTCATTGATGGTGTCAGTAGGGGGAATAGTGCTTCATTGATGGTGTCAGTAGGGAACGGTGCCCCATCATTGGTGTCAGTGGAAGGAATGGTGCCCCATCATTGGTGCCAGTGGAAGGAATGGTGCCCCATCATTGGTGTTATTGGGAGGAATAGTGCCCCTATATTGGTGTCAGTGAGAGGAATAGTGTCCCATCATTGGTATCAGTGGGAGGAATAGTGCCCCATCATTGGTGTCAGTTGGTGGAATAGTGCCCCATCATTGGTGTCAGTGGGAGGAATAGTGCCCCATCATTGGTATCAGTGGGAGGAATAGTGCCCCATCATTGGTATCAGTGGGAGGAATAGTGTCCAATCATTGGTATCAGTGGGAGGAATAGTGTCCAATCATTGGTATCAGTGGGAGGAATAGTGCCCCATCATTGGTGTCAGTTGGTGGAATAGTGCCTCATCATTGGTGTCAGTGGGAGGAATAGTGCCCCATCATTGGTATCAGTGGGAGGAATAGTGCCCCATCATTGGTATCAGTGGGAGGAATAGTGTCCAATCATTGGTATCAGTGGGAGGAATAGTGTCCAATCATTGGTATCAGTGGGAGGAATAGTGCCCCATCATTGGTGTCAGTTGGTGGAATAGTGCCTCATCATTGGTATCAGTGGGAGGAATAGTGCCCTATCATTGGTATCAGTGGGAGGAATAGTGCCCCATCCTTGGTATCAGTGGGAGGAATAGTGCCCCATCATTGGTATCAGTGGGAGGAATAGTGCTCCATCATTGGTGTCAGTGGGAAGAATAGTGTCTCATCATTGGGGTCAGTGGGAAGAATAGTGTCTCATCATTGGGGTCAGTGGGAGGAATAGTGCCTCATCATTGGGGTCAGTGGGAGGAATAGTGCCTCATCATTGGTATCAGTGGGAGGAATAGTGCCCCATCATTGGTGTCAGTGGGAGGAATAGTGCCCCATCATTGGTGTCAATGGGAAGAATAGTGCCCCATCATTGGTGTCAGTGGGAAGAATAGTGTCTCATCATTGGGGTCAGTTGGTAGAATAGTGCCCCAAAGGCCAGATAAAAGCAAGCAAAGGGCCACAGTTTGGAGACCACTGATTTAAGGGATGATGGCAGTGATTACCCTGTCCTTTATTTAGTGAATAAACTTAACTTGAGACCCTTGAAATAAATTGTGGGGTCTCTGGGAAAATGATTATTCTGTCTATAGTGGGTGATACATTAGCAGGATAATTTAGTTGTAGAATATTTTAAATAAAAGAATACGGCAAGCCTAGGAATGTATTTATAATAAAAATAAATCATCCTATTAAACTCCATGTACTGTGCAGCAAAATGGAATGTTACTGGGCCATTTCCACTGCAGGTCGATTGTTCCTCATTCACACAGAAGCAGCACACAATAATGCGTGAACTGTGATGAGATGCCATTCAACTCACCACAATGGACCTGTGGGGTTGATTTACTAAGACTGAAAAGTGCAAAATCTGGAGCAGCTGTGCCGAACGCCTAACTGGGAAAATACATCATGACTTTGACGTTTAATACCGGAGTTCTGGCTGCAGCTAGATGCCATAACCCAGGTATGAATTTTTCCCTCAGACACCGGACCTTCTGCTAAAAGTGATCTGAGCTGCAATTAGCAGCTGGATCACTTTTAGAAGCTGTGCCCCCCCCCCTCCTCCTGCTGCTTTTTGGTGGTCCCAGGCTTACCTGGAATGATCGGTAATTCTGGGAACTGATGAGGCGCTGGCAGCGGCTGGTCACAGAAATGAGTGAAGGAAAGATGGCCTCCGCTCATCCCTAGAGCAGTGGTGTCCAAAATGCAGCCTCGGGGGGGGGGGGGGGGGAAATGTGGCACTTTGCTTGCCTTTATCTGGCCCTTGAGGCACTTTTCCACCAACTGACCCAATAAGTTTGATGTGTCACATGACCCTCTTCCTATTGAAAAAACAAGAGTTGAATTCAAAATGGCCGACTTCAAAATGGCCGCCATGGTCACCACCCATCTTGAAAAGTTTCCCCCCCTCACATATACTAATGTGCCACAAACAGGAAGTTAATATCACCAACCATTCCCATTTTATTAAGGTGTATCCATATAAAATGGCCCACCCTGTAGATTCACAATGCACAGAGCGTGCTGTTTGTACGAGCCGCTCTGTGCATGAAGCTGTGACCTAATTACACTGCAATGCAGAGAATGCAGAGAGAGAGCTGTCAGATTTTCACTGAGATCGGAGGTGGGCGGGACTGAACAGCTAACACCCACATCCCGCCCACCTCCCGACATCAAGTTGAAAATCTGACAGCTCTCTCTCTGCATTCTCTACATTCCAGTGTAATTAGCTGACAGTTTCATGCACAGAGCGGCTCATACAAGCAGCACGCTCTGTGCTTTGTGAATCTGCTCATCTCCCACATCCATTGCGAGGTATGTGATGCACACTTACCCTGCAATGGACGGTGCCCGCCCCCTTTTCTGTATCGGCCGTTCTTTTTTTTTTTCGGCCGATACCGAAAACACAGATTTTAAACCGAAAATGCCGATAATTTTCGGCTGCCGAAATTTCGGTGCATCCCGATTCAAAACGTGTATAAATATGATGATTGTCTAATTTCTATGGCACTGCTAAATTTCTTTTCTTTGCCATTTCTGTAGAAAAAATGATACTTCCCCCTGAGGAAGACCTATATACTTCTTCTCAAAGGTCGAAACGCGTCGGTGGGAACTGGTGCAGCCGTGGCTGTATCGTATGATATCCTATGTTTTGCTATAGCACAAAGTTGTATGTAGATGTACATGTCCCTTGTTCGCACAACCAGAGCTTTTGTTTTAATATGCACGTATTCATGGAAATGCCAAATACATTTACAAACTTGGTTGGTATTCTATCTTTATATTTTTACCTATATTTAACACTTGTTTACTTATTTTGCTGCCATAAAACCCTCATTGGGGGATTCTCCCATTACATACGTTGACCGAGGGGAGGGCAGTATATGATATCTCTCCAAAAAAACTTGATATTACTTAGCTATCATCTCCTCTAAAGCCGAAGGAGTCCACCATTTTTTGAACGTTTTATTGGTGTCTTGGTGATGCCCCACTTAGGCTAATAGACTGAATGCATCCTGATTTCTATTAAATACAAATCACAAAACTGACCGGACAGAACTATTAACCCTTTGGTTAACAAGACCGTGCAAAGGACATCAACTTTCTACTTCCCTTCTGTGACAGGTTCTCTTTAACTCCCACAAACAATGGACCAAAGTGTCACAAACTTTCAGAAAGTTCCTCAAGGACCCGTCTATCTTTGCAAAAAATGGTAATTGAGGATGATTTCAAACACAAAACTTTCCTCCCCTTCCCCCCTTCTTCCGCCGGTTCGATAAAAGGTTCTGAAAGAGAAGAGCGATGGAAATGTCTGTTGTGTGCTCTTAGAAGTGACGATCCTCTGCACACAGCATGAAAAGATCGCATTGATGAGTTTTATAGGAAATAGTTCCCTTCTGTGCTGATTGAAGATGAGGAAAGGTCAAATACACATATATACGTCTGTGAGTGCATATTCATGTCTCTCAGGTCAGGAGGGGCCAGGCAATGCCTGGAGGAATACGGCTTTATACTGATTAATACTGAACATGAGAAGAGCAGAGAAATGACCGATCGATTATTTATCATTAGAGGAACTTTTCTCCGCTTTCAGAGAAACAAAGAAAAAAAAAAAAAAAAGTATGAATCAATGTCAGTGTTTGAGCTGAAATACAGTAAATTATATTGAAATGTTACTGCGGAATGTTCACATTTTACCTACATCTTGTAATTATTCCATTCTGGATGTTCTGTTCCTAATAACAGAAATTAAAAACCCAAAACTCAAAACTTTGACAGCAAAATGTGACATCACTGAGAATGCAGCCTATCCCTTAACTAGAGAGTGGTGACATCACTGAAAAAGCAGCCTATCCCTTCACTAGAGAGCGGTGACATCACTGAGAATGCAGCCTATCCATTCACTAGAGAGCGGTGACATCACTGAGAATGCAGCCTATCCCTTCACTAGAGAGCGGTGACATCACTGAGAATGCAGCCTATCCATTTACTAGAGAGCGATGACATCACTGAGAATGCAGCCTATCCATTTACTAGAGAGCGATGACATCACTAAGAATGCAGCCTATCCCTTCACTAGAGAGTGGTGACATCACTGAGAATGCAGCCTATCCATTCACTAGAGAGTGATGACATCACTGAGAATGCAGCCTATCCATTTACTAGAGAGCGATGACATCACTGAGAATGCAGCCTATCCATTTACTAGAGAGCGATGACATCACTAAGAATGCAGCCTATCCCTTCACTAGAGAGTGGTGACATCACTGAGAATGCAGCCTATCCATTCACTAGAGAGCGGTGACATCACTGAGAATGCAGCCTATCCCTTCACTAGAGAGCGGTGACATCACTGAGAATGCAGCCTATCCCTTGACTAGAGAGCGGTGACATCACTGAGAATGCAGCCTATCCATTCACTAGAGAGCGGTGACATCACTGAGAATGCAGCCTATCCCTTGACTAGAGAGCGGTGACATCACTGAGAATGCAGCCTATCCATTCACTAGAGAGTGATGACATCACTGAGAATGCAGCCTATCCATTTACTAGAGAGCGATGACATCACTGAGAATGCAGCCTATCCATTTACTAGAGAGCGATGACATCACTAAGAATGCAGCCTATCCCTTCACTAGAGAGTGGTGACATCACTGAGAATGCAGCCCATCCCTTCACTAGAGAGTGGTGACATCACTGAGAATGCAGCCTATCCCTTCACTAGAGAGCGGTGACATCACTGAGAATGCAGCCTATCCATTCACTAGAGAGCGGTGACATCAATGAGAATGCAGCCTATCCATTCACTAGAGAGCGGTGACATCACTGAAAAAGCAGCCTATCCATTCACTAAAGAGCGGTGACATCACTGAGGATGCAGCCTATCCATTCACTAGAGAGCTGTGACATCACTGAGAATGCAGCCTATCCCTTCACTAGAGAGTAGTGACATCACTGAGAATGCAGCCTATCCATTCACTAGAGAGCAGTGACATCACTGAGAATGCAGCCTATCCCTTCACTAGAGAGTGGTGACATCACTGAGAATGCAGCCTATCCCTTCACTAGAGAGCAGTGACATCACTGAGAATGTAGCCTATCCCTTCACTAGAGAGAGGTGACATCACTGAGAATGCAGCCTATCCATTCACTAGAGAGCGGTGACATCACTGAGAATGCAGCCTATCCCTTCACTAGAGAGCAGTGACATCTCTGAGAATGCAGCCTATCCATTCACTAGAGAGCGGTGACATCTCTGAGAATGCAGCCTATCCATTCACTAGAGAGCGGTGACATCACTGAGAATGCAGCCTATCCATTCACTAGAGACCGGTGACATCACTGAGAATGCAGCCTATCCATTCAGTAGAGAGCGGTGACATCACTGAGAATGCAGCCTATCCATTCACTAGAGAGCAGTGACATCTCTGAGAATGCAGCCTATCCAATCACTAGAGATCGGTGACATCAGAGAATGCAGCCTATCCAATCACTAGAGAGCGGTGACATCACTGAGAATGCAGCCTATCCATTCACTAGAGACCGGTGACATCACTGAGAATGTAGCCTATCCATTCAGTAGAGAGCGGTGACATCACTGAGAATGCAGCCTATCCATTCAGTAGAGAGCGGTGACATCACTAAGAATGCAGCCTATCCATTCAGTAGAGAGCGGTGACATCACTGAGAATGTAGCCTATCCATTCAATAGAGATCGGTGACATCACTGAGAATGCAGACTATCCATTCACTAGAGAGCGGTGACATCACTGAGAATGCAGCCTATCCATTCACTAGAAAGCGGTGACATCACTAAGAATGCAGCCTATCCATTCACTAGAGAGCGGTGACATCACTAAGAATGCAGCCTATCCATTCACTAGAGAGCGGTGACATCACTGAGAATGCAGCCTATCCAATCACTAGAGAGCGATGACATCACTGAGAATACAGCCTATCCATTCACTAGAGAGCTGTGACATCACTGAGAATACAGCCTATCCAATCACTAGAGAGCGATGACATCACTGAGAATACAGCCTATCCATTCACTAGAGAGCGGTGACATCACTGAGAATGCAGCCTCTACATTCACTAGAGACCGGTGACATCACTGAGAATGCAGCCTATCCATTCACTAGAGAGCAGTGACATCACTGAGAATGCAGCCTTATCCAATCACTAGAGACCGGTGACATCACTGAGAATGCAGCCTATCCATTCACTAGAGAGCGGTGACATCACTGAGAATGCAGCCTATCTATTCACTAGAGAGCGGTGACATCACTGAGAATCCAATCACTAGAGAGCAGTGACATCACTGAGAATGCAGCCTATCCATTCACTAGAGAGTGGTGACATCACTGAGAATGCAGCCTATCCATTCACTAGAGAGCAGTGACAGAGAATGCAGCCTATCCATTCAATAGAGAGCAGTGACATCAGAGAATGCAGCCTATCCCTTCACTAGAGAGCGGTGACATCACTGAGAATGCAGCCTATCCAATCACTAGAGAGCGGTGACATCACTGAGAATGCAGCCTATCCAATCACTAGAGACCGATGACATCACTGAGAATGTAGCCTATCCAATCACTAGAGACCGGTGACATCACTAAGAATGCAGCCTATCCATTCAGTAGAGATCGGTGACATCACTGAGAATGCAGCCTATCCATTCACTAGAGAGTGGTGACATCACTGAGAATGCAGCCTATCCAATCACTAGAGACCGGTGACATCACTGAGCATGCAGCCTATCCATTCACTAGAGAGCGGTGACATCACTGAGAATGCAGCCTATCCAATCACTAGAGAGCGGGGACATCACTGAGAATGCAGCCTATCCATTCACTAGAGAGCGGTGACATCACTGAGAATGCAGCCTATCCAATCACTAGAGAGCGGTGACATCACTGAGAATGCAGCCTTATCCAATCACTAGAGACCGGTGACATCACTGAGAATGCAGCCTATCCATTCACTAGAGAACGGTGACATCACTGAGAATGCAGCCTTATCCAATCACTAGAGACCGGTGACATCACTGAGAATGCAGCCTATCCATTCACTAGAGAGCAGTGACATCACTGAGAATGCAGCCTATCCAATCACTAGAGACCGGTGACATCACTGAGAATGCAGCCTATCCATTCACTAGAGAGCAGTGACATCAGAGAATGCAGCCTATCCCTTCACTAGAGAGCGGTGACATCACTAAGAATGCAGCCTATCCATTCACTAGAGAGCGGTGACATCACTGAGAAGGCAGCCTATCCAATCACTAGAGACCGGTGACATCACTAAGAATGCAGCCTATCCATTCAGTAGAGAGCGGTGACATCACTGAGAATGCAGCCTATCCAATCACTAGAGACCGATGACATCACTGAGAATGTAGCCTATCCAATCACTAGAGACCGGTGACATCACTAAGAATGCAGCCTATCCATTCAGTAGAGATCGGTGCCATCACTGAGAATGCAGCCTATCCATTCACTAGAGAGTGGTGACATCATTGAGAATGCAGCCTATCCAATCACTAGAGACCGGTGACATCACTGAGCATGCAGCCTATCCATTCACTAGAGAGCGGTGACATCACTGAGAATGCAGCCTATCCAATCACACGTAAGAG
>BLSH010173907.1:30647-48938 GCA_018402905.1 Glandirana rugosa | reverse complement strand
AGAGGAGAAGCTGGCAGCACTGCAGGGGGAGGCAGAAGAGGAGAGGAGGGAAGCCAGAAGCACTGCAAGGGGGGGGTAGCACACAGGGGGGCCCATACAGCAGATGGAAGGGGTGCATGTGATAGCACCAATCCCCCTGCAGTGCAGCTGGAGGGAGGAAGAAGAGGAGAAGCTGGCAGCACTGCAGGGGGAGGCAGAAGAGGAGAGGAGGGAAGCCAGAAGCACTGCAAGGGGGGGGGGGGGGTAGCACACAGGGGGGCCCATACAGCAGATGGAAGGGGTGCATGTGATAGAACCAATCCCCCTGCAGTGCAGCTGGAGGGAGGAAGAAGAGGAGAAGCTGGCAGCACTGCAGGGGGAGGCAGAAGAAGAGAGGAGGGAAGCCGGACACTCTGCAGGGGAAGGGGCACACAAGGGGGCCCGGGCAGCAGATGAAAGGGGTGCATGTGTTAGAATCAACCCCCCTGCAGTGCAGCCAGAGGGAGGAAGAAGAGGAGAAGCTGGCAGCACTGTAAGGGAAGGCAGAAGACGATCTGTGTCTGCAATAAGACAGTGCAGCCGGCCCTCCTTTTAAACTGATGGGCCCGGTCCCAGTACAGGAGTGCTGGCTGTACTGCCTTATCAGGGCCCCCCTCCCCCCACACTCTGGAGGAATGAGTACAGGGGGCACCTTTGGACAGCAGCATTGTCAGTCTGGGGGGGGGGGAGGGAAGTGTTGGATGGACTAGCAGATTTAAATACACAAACAAACTTCAACTTTTCATAATCAGTTACAGCAAACAGTTTTGTTCGTCTTGGGATAAAGGTTTTTAATGAATAAATAAAAGCTGATTATTATAAGCACCCGTCAGTGTTAAATGGTTTGTCTCATCTCTGTAAATGATACATTCTGCTGGAGATCTAGTGAAAAACAGACTTGCTGGCTGGATCACCAGATGAAAATAAAGGAAATAAAGCCCAAAAAAGAAAACTAAAGCAGCCGTCACATAAGGATTGGTAAGCTACAATGTAATAAATGTTTTGGGTGTAATACGGCTTGTACTTTTATTGTAGCATTCGGAAAGGCAGAAGGAAAAGCCATTTTTGGGAAGCCCTCCCTTCCTCCATTATTCAGCTAATTATTCCTCAATGCCGGTGGCGCCCCCCGCTGTCATCATAAATATATTTTCATTTTAGGACAATTTGGTGCGGTGACAAGTCCAGGAGGGTCAGGAATCAGGCGTCGGCGTCCCCAGACGGGTGTCATGTGAAAAGGTCAGGGAGCGGACGGATGATGATGATGTGTGACAGCGGCGAGCCCCGCGTCTGCCCTCCTCCTCCTCGGTGCCCACAGGCTGCCAGTGTCTGGAGAACACAGCCTGCCGCAGCCCCCCCCCCCTGTCCTCCGGAGAAGCGAGAGACGCAGGATGGTTAAATGCGGTGAAATCTTCCCCCTGTGCCCAGCATGTGCCAGACACAACAGCGAGCGCTGGGCAGTCACAGGGAGGAGGGGGAGGGGAGCCGGTTGCTGCAGTCTCTGATAATCCCAATCACTGCTGGAGGACAAGGAAGCCACAGCTCCCAGAATCCTCTCTGCTCACGTCAACCTTTACACTCAGCAAACCGACAGGGCCTGGTCAGCTGTGATTGGCGGTTGTAGAGGAATGCGAAGTCTGCCGACGCCTGTAAACGGTGACGTCGCAGTGCGTTCGTTTATAAGGCGCAGAGACCAGGATCTGCACTAGTGATGAGCGGAGGTTTGGGCCGAACCTGCAGGAAGCTGTCACGTGACCAATCAGCTGCAACTCGGGGGGAAATACCCATTATCCAAATCTGGCCATGTCATAGGCTTGCGCACAGGGTGTGCCTGGAGTGCCTGGGCACCCTCTAATCACCCCATGCGCATTAGCATTATCCTTAGCTTACCATTTTTACCGGATCACCCGAGAAACGATCCGACGGTGCGGCCGGCTGGTCACAAGTGCAAATTAAAGGCCAGATCACCTCTGATCACCTCTATGGCCTTGGAGGACCAGAGCAACGTCATGACATCACTTCCAGTCAAGGGAGGAAGTAAACTATTTTTTTATTTTTTGATCTTTTCCTTTTAAAGGTAAAAGGAGAGATTTGGGGTCTTTTTGACTCCAGATCTCTCCATAAAGAGGACCTGTCATCCCTTATCGTCTTCGATTGCCTCTATGGCCCTGGAGGACAGGAGCAACATTATGATATCACTTCCAGGCCAGGGAGGAAGTAAACATTTTTTTTTTTTTTTAAAGCAACAGATCAAAAACATTTTTTTTTTTTGAGCTTTTGCTTTTAAAAAGGTAAAGGAGAGATTTGGGGTCTCCAGGGTAGAGGAGATATCTGGGGTCCTATATATCACAGATGTCTCCATAAAGAGGACCTGTCATCCTCATCGTCTCTGATCGCCTCTATGGCCTTGGAGGACAGGAGCAACATCATGACATCACTTCCCCTCCAAGCTGGAAGTAAACTTTTTTTTTTTTTTAAAGCAACAGATCAAAAACATTTTTTTTTTTTTTTATCTTTTGCTTTAAAAAGGTAAAGGGGAGATTTGGGGTCTTTTTGACCCCAGGTCTCTCCATAAAGAGAATCTGTCATCCTTATCACCTCTACGCCCTTGGAGGACTGAAGTGACCTCATGACATCACTTTCAGTCCAGGGTGGAAGTAAACTTTTTTTTTTTTTTTTTTTTTAGAGCCGTGGTTCTCAACTCCGGTCCTCAGGACCCACTAACAGGCCAGGTTTGCAGGATAACTGAAATGCATCACAGGTGATATAATTTGTTGCTCAGTGATTGCAGTATTCTAGTCTGCATCTCCCCAAGGTAATACTGAAAATCTGGACTGTTGGTGGGTCCTGAGGACCGGAGTTGAGAACCACTGTTTCAGAGCAAAAGATCAAAAAAAAGTTTTTCATTTTTGATCTTTTGCCTTTAAAAGGAAAAGGGGATTTGGGGTCTCCAGGGTAGAGGAGATATCTGGAGTCTTATAGACCCCAGATCTCTCCATAAAGAGGACCGGTCATCCTTATCTTCTCTGATCGTCTTTACGGCCTTTGTCATGCCATAACTTCAGGTCCAGGGTTGAAGTAAACAATTTTTTTTTTAAAGCAGAAGATAAAAAAAAATGTTTTTTGATCTTCTGTTTTTAAAGGTAAAGGAGAGGTTTGGGGTCTCCAGGGTAGAGGAGATATCTGAGGTCTTATAGACCCCAGATGACTCCATAAAGAGGACCTGTCATCCTTATTTCTTTTTTTCTTTTTTTAATTGTTTTGATTGTTTGTTTTTAAAGGTAAAGACGAGATTTGGTGTCTTTTGGACCCCAGATCTCTCTATAAAGAGGACCTGTCATTCTTATTGTCTCGTCTCTATGGTCTTGGAAGATCAGAGTGATATCATGACATCACTTCCAGGCCAGGGAGGAAGTAAACAATTTTTTTGATGTAGCGATGCTCCCGCCCTCCAGAGGCCTGATGGTGACCTCCAGAGGCCTGATGGTGACCTCCAGAGGCCTGATGGTGACCTCCAAAGGCCTGATGGTGACCTCCAAAGGCCTGATGGTGACCTCCAAAGGCCTGATGGTGACCTCCAGAGTCAGGGGCAGCTGACATTCCTCCTCAGGGTGCAGGTAACTGGGCATGGTGGGTATAGTGCAGGTTGAACACATGGGCACCAGTCACTTTTTGCAACAAAAGAGATTTATTGACTCTTAAGAACTGGGGAGAGTGAGGGTTTAGGGCCAGGACACCCTTAGGCAGATGCAAAAGCAATTGTCAGACTCTGCAGACCAAACTAGTAATAGGCAGACAGCTATACAGGTGGAAGGCCTTTAAGCTGGAAGCAGCAACTGTATTTGTAGAACTGCTGTCTCCTAAAGCAACTGAACTTTCAAGAGTCTATGAAGATCTGCACACGTAACGCACAGTATCCTACTGTAGATCTTCACACTGAGCTCCCGTTCTCTCACTAGACTTACAAGATCCCAACTGTCGCTGGATCCCCTGAGCTCTTCTACAGCTAAACCCACTGTATTCTCCTCAAGCTTCACCCACGCTACCTGCTGGGTCCCAGACTTGACTCTGCTGAAGCTTTCCCACTTCTTCACCCTCCCCGGCTGGTGAAAAAGACTGCTCTGGTACTTCTTCAGACTTCCATACTCTGGCCTCTAATAACAGGAGTGGTTGTCCCTTGGTGGCAACTGTGTCCCCTTTATCTCTGGCCTTGATCCTAACTTGGTGGTCATCCCCTATGGCAACTGCTTCTCCTTCACCTCTGGCAACATTCGGTTCCTCTGCAACTTGGTTAGGCTCCTGACCTGAAGCCCCAACCCCGTGCGGCTTCTCACAGTCCTGGATAGGCCTAGGACAGCCTAGCAGCCAGGTGCTCCTGGATAGGCCTCAGGCTTCTGGCCTAGCAACCGGGAGCAATACAACACACATCCACCCAGACAGCCGGCCGGGTGGGACAGAACCCTGATCACCTGACTCCTCCTGAATAAATAGGCTCTCCAAACAGGCCGTGGGGTCAAAGAGACTTCTACCAATTGGCTGGGACAACCTATCCACAGCTAGTCTGAATTCACTATGCACTTGCCATTCTAATGCCACAGGCAGTAATGCCACCTAGTGACAACAGAGAGAGGTGCAACAAATTCAGGTTTAGGGCAAAAGTCAGTGGATCCTCCTAACAATTAGACAAGCTAGTTACCACCTAGCAGAACTAAAATTTGTGAGCAGCCCCATTTAGGACCAGGGTGCTTTGCTTTTAAAGGTGAAGCAGAGATCTTATAGACCCCGGATTTCTCCATAAAGAGGTCCTGTCATCCTTATATCTATTACAGGGGATGTTTACATTCCTTGAAATAGGAATAAAAGTGATCAAAAAATAAATTAATTAAAGGAACAGTGTAAATAATTGAACTATACAAACCTGGTAAAGCTCATATGAGATTTTAGTGATTGGATTTGGGGCTCATTCACACTAGTGGTAGAAGAGTGGTAAAACCGTGCGGCTGAGCTACGTTTTTACCTCCCACTAAATGCCCCCCCCCCCCTTTAGTTGGGGATGTACACGTCACAGTTCTGATGCTTTGCTTCGGAAACCTCTTGCTTTCCTCAGGCATAGCGGCCCCCCAAGTCCGACCCGTTCAAGTAAATGAGACTGCTCTGCAAGCACCCCTTAATCACATGCTAGTGCAGCGGTGAAGGGGTTAGAGCAGCTCTAAGAGATTGTTCACATTTGCTTTGGTCTCCAAAGAGCGATCCGTGTTTGGATTGCTTTTCAGAGAGCATTTGACAGGTAGTGAGGAGGCATTGTATCACTTCCTGGCAAATGCTCTCTGAAAAGCAACCCAACGGCAGATCACTCTTTGGAATCCAAAGAATGAACGAGCCCTTAGAACTAAATTGAGCTGGGCATGTTCTGCTTGATGATTGGCCATGCTGATTAAGTCATCCCAGTGATCTGCATGCTGATTGGACACGCTGATTAGATCATCCCTGTGATCTGCATGCTGATTGGACAAGCTGATTAGGTCATCCCTGTGATCTGCATGCTGATTGGATAAGCTGATTAGGTCATCCCTGTGATCTGCAAGCTGATTGGACAAGCTGATTAGGTCTCCTTGTGATCTGAATGCTGATTGGACAAGCTGATCAGGTCATCCCTGTGATCTGCATGTGTATTGGCCATGCTGATTAGGTCATACCTGTGATCTGCATGCTGATTTGCCTTGCTGATTATGTCATCCCTGTGATCTGCATGCTGATTGGACAAACTGATTAGGTCATTCCTGTGATCTGCATGCTCATTGGACAAGATGATTGGGTCTCCTTGTGATCTGCATGCTGATTGGCCTTGCTGATAAGGTCATCCCTGTGATCTGAATGCTGATTGGAAAAGCTGATTAGGTCATCCCTGTGATCTGCAGGCTGATTGGCCATGCTGATTATGTCATCCCTGTGATCTGCATGCTGATTGGCCTTGCCGATAAGGTCATCCTTGTGATCTGCATGCTGATTGGACAAGCTGATTAGGCTATCCCTGTGATCTGCATGCTGATTGGACAAGCGGATTATGTCATCCCTGTGATCTGCATGCTGATTGGACAAGTTGATTCGGTCATCCCTGTGATCTGCAAGCTGATTGGACAAGCTGATAAGGTCATCCTTGTGAACTGAATGCTGATTGGACAAGCTGATTAGGTCATCCCTGTAATCTGCATCCTGATTGGACAAGCTGATAAGGTCATCCCTGTGATCTGCATGCTGATTGGACAAGCTGATTAGGTCATCCCTGTGATCTGCAAGCTGATTGGACAAGCTGATAAGGTCATCCTTGTGAACTGAATGCTGATTGGGCAAGCTGATTAGGTCATCCCTGTGATCTGCAAGCTGATATGCCATACTGATTAGTTCATCTCTGTGATGTGCATGCTGATTGGCCATGCTGATTATGTCATCCCTGTGATCTGCATGCTGATTGGACAAGCTGATTAGGTCATCCCTGTGATCTGCATGCTTATTGGACAAGCTGATTGGGGCATCCCTGTGATCTCCTTGCTGATTGGCCATGCTGATTAAGTCACGCCTGTGATCTGCACACTGATTAGGTGAAATGCTGAATATGCTGATCCTTGTGATCTGACCTCCTATAAGTAAGTTCACAGTGTAAGGCTGGGTTCACACTATCCGACACAAAAACGGTCCGACTTTGATCCTACTTTGCTGTGCGATTTAGGCTGGGTTCACACTAGTCCGATTCTCGGACCGACATGAAGAGCACAAATTGCATTACGTCACAAAAACAATGATTCCCTATGAGAGCCGTCTTAACTGGTCCGACTTGTGTTTTTCAAAGTTGGACCGACTTTGAAAAAGGTTCCTGTACTACTTTTGTCCGACTTTGATCCTACTTCAGCCCGTTGAAAGGCATTGAAGTCGGATCAAAGTCGTATCAGTGTCTTCACTGACCCGACTTTGGCATGTGACTTGTGCTCTGGGGATCATGAAGGGGAACTCCACACCATATTAAAAAAAAAAAAAAAACTGGCATGGGGTCCCCCTCCAGGAGCACACCAGGCCCTAATCCGAGCACGCAGCCCGGCAGGCCAGGAAAGGGGGTGGGGACGAGCAAGCGCCCCCTCCTGGACCATACCAGGCCGCGTGCCCTCAACATGGGGAGTATGGGTACTTTGAGGCAGGGGGGCTCTGCGCCCCCCACCCCAAACTACCTTGTCCCCATGTTGATGAGGACAAGGGCCTCTTCCCGAAAATCCCGGCCGTTGGTTGTCGGGGTCTGCAGGCGGGGACTTATCGGAAATCTGGAAGCCCCCTTTAACAAGGGGGCCCCCAGATGCCGACCCCCCACCCTATGTAAATGAGTATGGGGTACATTGTACCCCTATCCATCTACCTGGAAAGAAATATGTACAAAAAAAACACCACACAGCTTTTTAAAATATTTTATTAAATCTGCTCCGGCGGTCTTCTCCCCTCTCTGGCTCTTCTTTCTTCGGCTCTTTTGCGGGGTCTTCTATCTTCTGAGGGGTCTTCTTTCTTTTACCTCTCTGCAGCGTCTTCTGCTCTTTTGCTGGTCTTCTCCGCTGTCCCCTTCCCTCTGTTCTTCCTCTCTTCTTCTCCTTCCCATGTTGACACGGCGCAATCTCCTTCACGAATGCCCTCTCCGCTGTGTGCTGTGCCTTATATTGGCATGGGGCGTGGCCACCAGATGACATCACCCGGAAGCCCCGCCCCATATTATGTCGCTTCCTGGGGCGGAGCTGTGACATCATATGGGGGCAGGGCTTCCAGGTGATGTCATCTGGTGGCCACGCACCATGCCAATATAAGGCACAGCACACAGCGGAGAGGGCATTCGTGAAGGAGATTGTGTCAACATGGGAAGAAGAAGAAGGAGAAGAAGAGAGGAAGAACAGAGGGAAGGGGACAGCGGAGAAGACCGGCAAAAGAGCAGAAGACGCCGCAGAGAAGGAGAAGAAAGAAGACCCCTCAGAAGATGGAAGACCCCGCAAAAGAGCCGAAGAAAGAAGAGCCAGAGAGGGGAGAAGACCGCCGGAGCAGATTTCATAAAATATTTTAAAAAGCTGTGTGTTTTTTTGTGTACATATTTATTTCCAGGTAGATGGGTAGGGGTACGATGTACCCCATACTCATTTACATAGGGTGGGGGCCGGCTTCTGGGGGCCCCCTTGTTAAAGGGGGCTTCCAGATTCCGATAAGTCCCCGCCCGCAGACCTCGACAACCAACGGCCAGGGTTGTCGGGAAGAGTCCCTTGTCCTCATCAACATGGGGACAAGGTGCTTTGGGGTGGGGGTCGCAGCACCTCCCCTGCCCCAAAGCACCCATACTCCCCATGTTGAGGGCATGCGGCCTGGTATGGTCCAGGAGGGGGGGAGCGCTTGCTCGTCCCCACCCCCTTTCCTGGCCTGCCAGGCTGTGTGCTCGGATAAGGGTTTGGTATGGATTTTGGGGGGGACCCCACGCTGTTTTTTTGGCATGGGGTTCCCCTTAAAACCCATACCAAACCAAAGGGCCTGGTATGCTCCTGGAGGGGAACCCCATGCCATTTTTTTTTTAATTTGGCGTGGAGTTCCCCTTCAAGATCCCCAGAGCACAAGGTGACTGGCATTGTCGGGATCAAAGTCGGATCCCTGTTCACAGACAAACAGTCCGACTTTGACCCTATGTAGGACCGTAAATCGCACAACAAAGTAGGATCAAAGTCGGACCGTTTTTTTGTCGGATAGTGTGAACCCAGCCTGAGAGTGTGACAGCTCCGTTCATTGCAGCAGAACCTAAACAGCTCCTAGCGCCACCCCTTCCTTCCCCAGTGTCAGTGCAGTTGTGCAGGGCGCTACAGGAAGTTATTATAAGACTACATTTAGATATTTATATGGCATGTTTTATAATGCAGTCTTCTAATGGACACACGCATGCGTTGCTGCTTTTTATATCTGAATGGACTTCGGTTCTCACGTCTATTCCTAAACATTTAATAAGGTTTACATGAAATCCGGCCTGTCTAACAAACCATGGGCAAGGAGCAGTAACCCAAAATACTCATAAAATGTAACTCTAAGATCGCCCTCCAGCAGGCCGTCTGGGGTTACTGCATTTGCATGTTCATCAGGTCTTGCTTGTGCAATGTGCAGATTTAGCAGACCAGCGCCCCCTACTGGGCAGAGGCCATTCCTGCAGCCCCCAGATTGACACAAGCTGCCCTTGAGGTCCACTTTCTTATCACACACGAGGACAGTCATCTCGGTAGGGAGAGTGGATTCAGATTTAGGAGGAGAGGGGGGGGGGCGAGTGGGGGGGAGGACAGAAAAATATGTGAAGTGTCACATTCTGACAAGCAGAAAATTAAAACTCCGTCTTCGCGCATCGAAATGGCCTTTTAATTTTTTTTTATTGTCTGGCGGTCTCGGCCTTTCCGGTCGCGGCGACAAGTTGAATACGAGGCGGCATAATGAATGGAGACAGCGAGTGACCCCGAGGATGGAAGACGCAAAATGACTCCCAGACGTTAACGCTTTCGCCGCGGCAAAATCCAGCACCGTGTGCCGTACATCGAATATCCGGTCTGATCCGATTATTAACACAGACAGGACAGAGTTATCATAAATCTGAAGGGTCATGTGACCTGTTTAATCTGACCTCCGGCCTCTTTCAGCCTTGCATGGTCGTACCGGCTCCTGTCCTGGACTGAAACGGCTTCCTCTGATTTCACTGCACACTGTGAGCTTCTGACAACGTGCATGCAAAGCTGCAGCAAGTCAGATAGAGCCCTGCCACATTTCCTGGCTGGAGGATGTCCAGCCTGACTGTCATTGTCCCTCCTCTTTCATTCATTGGATTTCAGTTCTGTCAATCATGCAGGCTCAGCGTCATATGTGGGCGTTACCCATGCAAATACGGCATTCCTAAGAACTCCCACTTGTCCAGGATGACACCCACCCATCCAAGGTATTTTAATATTTGCATAACTCCTCCCAAGAGCCAGCCCACTGCTTGGCATCAGGGTGCTGTAAAGTTTTCAGGAAGCTATGTACAGCGCCCCCTGCTGGCCCCTCCTATCAGCACGATCTCTTATCTATGATGATGCCCCTGGATCTAAAGCAGTGGTTCTCAACTCCTGTCCTCGGGACCCACTAACAGGCCAGGTTTGCAGGATAAATGAAATACATCACATGTGATATAATTTGCTTCTCAGTGATTGCAGTATTCTAGTCTGCATCTCCCCAAGGTAATACTTAAAATCTGGCCTGTTAGTGGGTCCTGAGGACCGGAGTTGAGAACCACTGATCTAAAGTAAGGTATGATGGAAAGGTAAAAATGTCATTAGTATGTTGATGAGGGGGAAAGGGAGGAACAAGGGAAGGCACAATTTAAGCAGAATAAATATGTATCAATTTAAATGATTATATCAGTTCTGGTTGCCCTTTAAAGTTTAGTTTCCGGGGCATAGAAACGGTTAATTTAATTATATTCCTCAATAGTCACAAATGTTATAAAATCCACTTTGTGTGCATCAAATGCCTTTGCAAACCCTGATGTTACCTTGTACAGGTAGCAATGCAGAGAGCAGAGCTGTGGGAGGGGCCCAGCAGGCTCCACCCACAACAGACTACCTGCAGAAAACTACAAGAGGGGCGGAGACAAGACCAGTCACCTTGCAGGAGAGCGAGCAGAGCTGTGGGAGGGGCCCAGCAGGCTCCACCCATTACAGGCTACCTGCAGAAAACTACAGGAGGGGCGGAGACAAGACCAGTCACCTTGCACAAGGAGAGAGAGCAGAGCTGTGGGAGGGACCCAGCAGGCTCCATCCATTACAGGCTACTTGCAGAAAACTACAGGAGGGGCAGAGACAAGACCAGACCCCCTGCACCAGGACAGAGAGCAGAGTTGTGGGAGGGGCCCAGCAGGCTCCACACATTACAGGCTGCCTGCAGAAAACTTCAGGAGGGGGCGGAGAGACAAGACCAGTAACCTTGCACAAGGACAGAGAGCAGAGCTGTGGGAGGGGCCCAGCAGGCTCCACCCATTAAGGGCGGAGACCGGACCAGTCACCTTGCACAAGGAGAGAGAGCAGAGCTGTGGGAGGGGCCCAGCAGGCTCCACCCATTACAGGCTGCCTGCAGAAAACTTCAGGAGGGGCGGAGACAAGACCAGACCCCCTGCACCAGGAGAGAGAGCAGCAGTGAGCGGTCTTTATTGTAGAGAGGGAAAACCTTACACCGGATTACTGCACCGATCTGTAGAAATGCACAAAGCACACTGAGATTCCAGGAAGAAGACGGAAGCCGAAGGAATCTGGAAAATGTTTGCAAATCTCTGGAGTTCAACTTTGAATCCAACTTTTCTGTTTTATGTTGGGTTCGTTTCCACTAATTGCAGGGTGAGCCAACAGTGCCCTCTGGTGTCCGCTTCATATACTGCACACGGTCCTACTGCAGGAGACACACAAATCATTTGTTGTTCTCTTATTCTCAGCGAGGGCCGGGAATTTACTTTACCAGGAAATCTTCTCTGTGAGTTACCGGCTGCATCTTTCTATGGTCAGCTCAAAGAGAACCTGTCCCATGGAAGCTAACCAATGGAGTACAGAGAGATGAGAGTTCCGGATACTTGGGTTCACCTCTATGCCTTTCCTCCACTCAATGTAAAGCCCTGTGATCTGAGGGTTATGTGGCCCTTCGGTATATGATGTGCGGCCCCTTCAGCAGTTTGTAGAGGGAACATTGATTAGGGTAATAGTATTGAATTCTATCGGCCTAATGTAACATCTTCCCAGTTTGGTATTGTCTCCTGCAGCATCTCCCCACTAACAATGTATGCGATCCTCACTCTGTGACCCTCATCTCCTCTATGAGATCCTCACTCTCTGACCCTCATCTCCTCTATGAGGTCCTCACTCTCTGACCCTCATCTCCTCTATGCGGTCCTCACTCTCTGACCCTCATGTCCTCTATGCGATCCTCACTCTCTGACCCTCATCTCCTCTATGAGGTCCTCACTCTCTGACCCTCATCTCCTCTATGAGGTCCTCACTCTCTGACCCTCATCTCCTCTATGAGGTCCTCACTCTCTGACCCTCATCTCCTCTATGCGGTCCTTACTCTCTGACCCTCATCTCCTCTATGAGGTCCTCACTCTCTGACCCTCATCTCCACTATGTGGTCCTTACTCTCTGACCCTTGTCTCCTCTATGAGGTCCTCACTCTCTGACCCTCATCTCCTCTATGCGGTCCTCTCTCTGACCCTCATCTCCTCTATGCGGTCCTCACTCTCTGACCCTCATCTCCTCTATGCGATCCTCACTCTCTGACCCTCATCTCCTCTATGAGGTCCTCACTCTCTGACCCTCATCTCCTCTATACGATCCTCACTCTCTGACCCTCATCTCCTCTATGCGGTCCTCACTCTCTGACCCTCATCTCCTCTATGCGGCCCTCACTCTCTGACCCTCATCTCCTCTATGCGATCCTCACTCTCTGACCCTCATCTCCTCTATGAGGTCCTCACTCTCTGACCCTCATCTCCTCTATACGATCCTCACTCTCTGACCCTCATCTCCTCTATGCGGTCCTCACTCTCTGACCCTCATCTCCTCTATGCGGCCCTCACTCTCTGACCCTCATCTCCTCTATGCGATCCTCACTCTCTGACCCTCATCTCCTCTATGAGGTCCTCACTCTCTGACCCTCATCTCCTCTATACGATCCTCACTCTCTGACCCTCATCTCCTCTATGCGGTCCTCACTCTCTGACCCTCATCTCCTCTATGCGGCCCTCACTCTCTGACCCTCATCTCCTCTATGCGATCCTCACTCTCTCACCCTCATCTCCTCTATGTGGTCCTCACTCTCTAACCCTCACCTCCTCTATGCGATCCTCACTCTCTGACCCTCATTTCCTCCATGCGGTCATCACTCTCTGAACCTCATCTCCTCTATGCGGTCCTCACTCTCTGGCCCTCATCTCCTCTGTGCGGTCCTCACTCTTTAACCCTCATCTCCTCTATGAGGTCCTCACTCTCTGACCCTCATCTCCTCTATGTGGTCCTTACTCTCTGACCCTTGTCTCCTCTATGAGGTCCTCACTCTCTGACCCTCATCACCTCTATGCGGTCCTCTCTCTCTGACCCTCGTCTCCTCTATTTGGTCCTCTCTCTCTGACCCTCATCTCCTCTATGCGGTCCTCACTCTTTAACCCTCATCTCCTCTATGAGGTCCTCACTCTCTGACCCTCATCTCCTCTATGTGGTCTTCACTCTCTGACCCTCGTCTCCTCTATTTGGTCCTCTCTCTCTGACCCTCATCTCCTCTCTGCGGTCCTCTCTCTCTGACCCTCATCTCCTCTATGCGTTTCTCACTCTCTGACCCTCGTCTCCTCTATTTGGTCCTCTCTCTCACCCTCATCTCCTCTATGTGGTCCTCACTCTCTGACCCTCATTTCCTCTATGCGGTCCTCACTCTCTGACCCTTGTCTCCTCTATGCGGTCCTCTCTCTCTGACCCTCATCTCCTCTATGCGGTCCTCACTCTCTGACCCTCATTTCCTCTATGCGGTCCTCACTCTCTCACCCTCATCTCCTCTATGCGGTCCTCACTCTCTGACCCTCATCTTCTGTATGCGGTCCTCTCTCTCTGACCCTCATCCCCTCTATGCGGTCCTCACTTTCTGACCCTCATCTCCTCTATGAGGTCTGCAGTCTCTGACACTCCTCTCTAGCATTACATATATTAAACATCATGGAGGATGGGACGCGATTTTGCACTGAAGTTAATAGGGGGCGTTTCTGCATTAAAGTCGATGGGACGCAATTTTTGCATTGAGGTCAATGGGACGCAATTTTGCAATGAAGTCAATGGGGTGCGATTTTGCAGTGAAGTCCGTAGGGGGCATTTTTGCATTGAAGTCAATGGGACACGATATTGCATTGAAGTCAATGGGACACGATATTGCATTGAAGTCAACAGGGGGGGTTTTGCATTGAAGTCAATGGGATGCGATTTTGCATTGAAGTCAACGGGGGGTGTTTTTTGCATTGAAGTCAATGGACACAATTTTCAAAAGCAATCAATGGTAAGCAGCATGCCATTATCGACACCTTTTCTATTTTCCTTCAGCAGTACTACCGTTGTTGCCAGCGGTTTAGACACGAATGGCTGTGTGTTGAGTTATTTTGAGGGGACAGTAAATTTACACTGTTATACAAGCTGTACACTCACTACTTTACATTGTAGCAAAGTGTCATTTCTTCAGTGTTGTCACATGAAAAGATAGAAGAAATGTGGGGGCTGTACTTACTTTTGTGAGGTACTGCATATTGGCATGGGGCAGGGCCACACACTGATGTCACCCGGAGGCCACCCCCCTTATGACGCCACCTCCGGATACCCCTCCCCGGATACGCACCCATACTTCCCATGTTGAGGGTATGGGGCCTGGTATGGTCCAGGAGAGGGGGGCGCTCGCTCGTCACCACCCCCTTTCCTGGCCTGTCAGGCTGCATGCTCAGATAAGGGTCTGGTATGGATCTGGGGGGGGACTCTACGCCGTTTTTTTCAGCGTGGGGGTTCCCCTTAAAATCCATACCAGACCGAAGGGCCTGGAATTCTCTTGGAGGGGGACCCCATGCCGGTTTTTAAATTTGGCGTGGAGTTCCCCTCCAAGATCCCCAGAGCACAAGGTGCCTGGTATTGTCGGGATCAAAGTCGGATCCCTGTTCACAGAAATCGCACCGACTTTGACCCTATGTAGGACCGTAAATCGCACAGCAAAGCAGGATCAAAGGTCGGATCGGACAGTGTGAACCCAGGCTAAACCACCTCATGCCTGCACTATAGCCGGCTACAGCGCAGGCTTAAATTGGTGGGAGGGCGTACATGGACATCCTCCTGTGTGCACCGTGCACCTCTTGCGCACGGGTGGTGCGTTCTGTGATCACCGAGTCCTTGGCCCTTTACCACGTGATCAGCAATCAGCCAATGACAACTGATCACATAATGTAAACAGAAGCCGGTAATCAACTTGTTTTTCTTCCATACGCTGATAGCATGAGGAGAAAAAAATAAGCCGATTACTAGCTTGTGTAAACAGGACATCAGTCCCCCACACTGACTTCCTGCTAAGCAGTGCCCACCAGTGACACCCCCCAGTGAAACCTATCAGTGCCTCATCATCAGTACTGCCTATCAGTGCCACCTACCAGTGCCGCTTATCAATGCAGCCTCATTAGTGCCACCTACCAGTGCCCGTCAGTGCCGCTTATCAATGCAGCCTCATCGGTGCCTCCTGATCAGTGCCCATCAGCGCAGCCTCATCAGTGCAGCCTCATCAGTGCCTCCTGATCAGTGCCCATCAATGCAGCCTCATCAGTGCCGCCTATCAGTGCAGCCGCATCAGTGCCACTCAGTGCCACCTACCAGTGCCCATCAGTGCCGCTTATCAATGCAGCCTCATCAGTGCCTCCTGATCAGTGCCCATCAGTGCAGCCTCATCAGTGCCCATCAGTACAGCCTCATCAGTGCCTCTTGATCAGTGCCCATCAATGCTGCCTCATCAGTACCGCCTATCAGTGCAGCCTTATCAGTGCCTCCTGATCAGTACCCATCAGTGCAGCCTCATCAGTGCCCATCAGTGCAGCCTCATCAGTGCCGTTTATCAATGCCGCCTATCAGTGCAGCCTCATCAGTGCCTCCTGATCAGTGCAGCCTCATCAGTGCTCATCAGTGCAGCCTCATCAGTGCCTCCTGATCAGTGCCCATCAATGCAGCCTCATCAGTGCCGCTCATCAATGCCGCCTATCAGTGCAGCCTCATCAGTGCCTCCTGATCAGTGCCCATCAGTGCAGCCTCATCAGCGCACATCAGTGAAGGAGAAAAAATTACCTGTTTTCAAAATTTTATAACAAACTATGAAAATATTTTTTTTTCCCAACATTTTCGGACGTTTTTTGTTCGTTTAGCAAAAATAAAAACCCCAGTGGTGATTAACCACTTCAGCACCGGAAGGATTTCCCCCTTTAGGACCAGAGCACTTTTTGCGATTCGCCGCTGCGTCGATTTAACTGACAATTGTGCGGTCATGCGACGTTGTACCCACACTAAATTTGCGTCCTTTTTTCCCCACAAATTTCTTTTGGTGGTGTTTGATCCCCTCTGCATCATTTCTGATTGCCGCTATAAACAAAAGAAGAGCGACAATTTTGCAAAAAAAAAAGTTTTCTAACTTTTTGCTAAAATACAAATCCAAAAAAAATATCAAATTTTTTTTCTCTCATCAGTTTTGGTCGATTTATAATCTTCCTCATATTTTTGGTAAAAAGAAAAAAAAATCGCAATCTGCGTTTATTGATTGGTTTGCGCAAAATTTGGTTTCTGGGGTTTTTAATTTTTTTTATTTTTCTACTAGTAATGGCGGCGATCTGCGATTTTTAGCGGTACTGCAATATTGCAGTGGACATGTCGGACCATTTTGACACTTTTTTGGGACCATTGGCATTTATACAGCGATCAGTGCTATGAAAATGCACTGATTACTGTGTAAATGCCATTGGCAGTGAAGGGGTTAACCTGGAGGGGCGCTCTAAGGGTTAACTGTGTTCCCTCAGTGTGTTCTAACTGTATGGGGGGCTGGGCTGCCAGGGGGAGGGGAGTGATCACAGCTCCCATATACGGGAAGCTTGTGATCACAGCCCTTCCCCCTCTGTCAGAATGGAGATCGGTGTTTACATACACCGACCTCCATTCTCTCACTGTGGGGGAGCCGTCGGAGATCGAGTCGGCCCTACCCGCTCCCTGGCTCCCTGGAACACAGTAAGCATGTGAGTGTGCCTCCGACGGCGCGTGCGCTCACAATACTCGTTATCGCGGCCGCCATCAGCTTACGGCGGTTTGCGATAACGAACCACTTTGCCGCCGTCAAGCTGCAGCGGGCAGTCGGCAAGTGGTTAAATGCCACTAAAAGAAAGCTCTATTTGTGTGAGCAAAATGATATAAATTTAGTTTGCATGACCGCGCAATTGTCATTCAAAGTGCGACAGCGCTGAAAGCTGAAAATTGACCCACGTTTTTTTTTTTAACGTGTGCAAAAAACTCCAAAACGACACTGGCAGTAAAAGGGTTAAAAAGACAATGTTTATGACAGTGACAAAAATAAATAAAAGACTACTTTGTAAAAAAAACAAACAAAAAAAAACAACAACTCACCATTAGGATCTCAATCGTCTCTAATTTTTTAGCGTTGGAGTTGCTGCTAGAATCTTTAACCTTCGACCCTGTTGGGTAAATCCCTACTGCAGCTTCGCCCCCGTGAATGCCTTGTCACCAGCCTGTTTCTGCAGTTCTGCAAGAGAGCCAACAGAGGCGCTAATAGCGAGCAATGCACATTTTACAAAGATGTAATGCATTCAGATGTACTTCCCTTGAGAAAGTCACATGATCATTGACGCAACGCGTTGGGAGGAGCCGGGCGACGTCACTTCCGGTTGCGGGTGGGTCTCTAATTCAGATCGCTGCTGGTGATTTTAATCCTACATGTAAGGTACTACGTTTTTAAATAAAATGATTACTTTCATTACTACACTGTGGAGATCCCTTCTGTCTTTATATATGATCCCTGAATCGGAGGATAGTTAGAGGGAGATCTTAAAAAGTGTTTCTAAACCCAATAATATGAAAATAGTTCATCTGCCCCCACAGTGCCCACATAAATTTTCTTTTTACATTAAAATATTGCAACTATATACATTTTGGAATGATCTGTATACCACGGCTTCCTGATAACCTGTACAGTTTGTCCATAGCTGTGTGTTCAAGTAGGAGGAGTTTTCCACTACAGCCTGTATACACGCCCACATGTGTGATGTCAATATCATCCTGAACAGTTCAACTTAAACAGGAAATGTTCTATCCAGCATAAGAGACCAAACAGAGCATGTGCAGCTTTACCACCCTCAGGGCCGGCTTTAATAGTGATTGGACCCTGGGCAAATATTTTCTTGGGCCCCTCCCCCCATCATGCAATTTCACGCTCTATCTGCTCTGAGACATAGAATAAATAGCAACTAGACTCAAAATCAATTTACTGATTCAGATCAGCAGTGATTTTGATTGGTTGCCAGAGGTCACAACATATCATTGCCGTTCGCCGTTACTATACAACACTGGAGACCGTTGGTTAGTTTTAGTGACGACTAGACTTAGTCATTTAACTAAAACTCAGATCAACGATAAATAAGATACAGAGTCTCGTCTATCT
>BLSH010173888.1:278370-298452 GCA_018402905.1 Glandirana rugosa | reverse complement strand
GAAAGAGAGGGTTTCTTGGCTTTTAAACCCAATCATGCATCATCCACACACACCCACCCAGCGCCGGCCTACTTCTGCATTCTGTCCAATGGTGACAGACTTCCTTTCCTTGAGTCTGTCTCTTGGACGCATGCCTTGATTGTCCACTAGAGGCAGTATATGTCAATTTATCATTCACATCTGACCCACCACCGTTAGTGGTCAGATGGTCCCTTTGATGTCACGTAAGGGTTGATATCCCTGGAGGTGTCTGTAACATGGAACATGATTTGGCATTGCTGGAAGATTGGTCAAAGCAGTGGAGACTGCAGTTCAATATTTCTAAATGTAAAATAATGCATCTAGGGAAAAAGAATCCGCTTAGAGAGTACAGCATTGGGGGCACAGTGTTAGCCAGCACTACAGAAGAAAAAGCTTTGGGGGTGCTTATTTCAGATGATTGCAAAATGAGCAAACAGTGTAACCAGGCAGTGGGAAAAGCAAATAGAATTCTGGGATGTATCAGTAGAGGGATCACCAGCAGGAGGAAGGAGGTTCTGATTCCTCTATATAGATCTTTAGTGAGACCTCACTTAGAATACTGTGTCTAGTTCTGGAGACCACACTTACAAAAAGATATTGATAAAATAGAACGAGTTCAGAGACGGGTAATGAAAATGGTGAAAGGTCTGGGGGATAAAACATATCAAGAGCGACTTCAAGAACTTAATATGTACAGTCTGGAGGAAAGAAGGGAGAGGGGAGACATGATTGAAAACCTTTAAATACATCAAGGGGGTGAATATGGTTCAGGAGGGCTGTCTTTTCAATATGAAACCAAAATCAAGAACACAGGGACATGACCTCAAACTAACTGGGGGGAAGTTCAAAACTAATCTTAGAAAGTATTATTTTACTGAAAGGGTGGTTGATGATATGTTTATCCCAAACATGCTTGGGATAAACATAAATCTATAGTCAGACAACAAGGTTAATGTAAAAAAAATATATAAAAATAAATAAATAAATAAATAAAAAGGGGCAGACTTGATGGACTACTCAGTCTTTTTCTGCCGTCACTTTTCTATGTTTCTATGTTTCTATCTGGCTTTCTCTACCCCTACACCTCGTCGCAGGGGGCATATGGATACTTCCTGGAAGGATATGGTCATTCATTCTTTACTCCTTATTACCAACACCCCACTGGGTCAACTTGTAAATTCCAACTATGCCAGATATCTTTCTTTCCCACACAGTGATTAGACAACTCTGGCCTGCCATATCAGTGACACTCCAGAACTATGATATTAAACCATGTTGCCTTCCAACATATGCCATTTTGGGCCTGAAGGCCACATACCACCCTTCTTCAGAGACAGCCTCCATGGAAAAGTCCATAAATGTCTTCACATATTTTGCTTCATGTGCCGCTTTGCCTGAAGGGCACACACCTCCCTTCCTCTGGAACCCAGGAACTCCGTTTTCCTGGCTTCTGCCACTCTGAACAGACTACTAAAACAGCCAATGACTCCTGTAGGCTGAACCCACTCTAAACTGAATTCCCATGATAAGGAAAAAACAAAAAATAAAATGACTGCTGCTTTCCAACGGTTCTCATTATAAACATTAAAAAAAACAAACAGAATGAGTGTATCTGTTACCTAAAATCTACACACTAACTCCCCTTTCAGGTGGAAAAACCTAAACATTTTGGAATTTTTCCACCTGAATGATAATAAAAACAAAAACTTAAAAAAAACTCCAGAGGCCACTGTGGCTTTCTGCCAATTCCTGCCTCAAGCAAACTGTTCAGTTGCTAATTTAGGGCCTATTCACTGACCCCCCTTTCAGGTGGACTAAACCTAACAATTTGGAATTTTTCCATCTGAACAAAACAAAACTAAAAATCAAAGTAAATGAACAAAAACTACAAATAAATCAATAAAAAAAAAAAACAATAAAAATAAAAAACAAAAATAGTAAGAGAGAACAAAAAAACAAATATGAAGGAGAGGAAAAAACAAATAGTAATATTGAAAAATAATAAAAATCCAGAGGCTTACCCTTGAAAATACTAAAACATACATCAAGGTCTTCCATAATATTCCAAAAATGTAAAGTCAAAACAAAAGACTCGCATCTAAACCTTATTCCTCGCCAAGCAACGTTAACCTTAAAATTCTTACCATCACTGAAATTCGCTAAGGGCTGCTAACAAAGGATTTGTCTCCCCCAGTTCTATACCCGTGTGAACATGCGGCTGCCTCTATTTTGAATTTATTCAGCTGCTCCAAATACAAATGTCTTTCCTGTCTTAACTGACTATTTTCAGCTTGTAGTCTCAGCATTTGGGTTTTAGGTGACATGGGTTTGATAATTATGGCCTCTATGCCTCGGATTGCTACCCCATCTGGCGGAGTAAACTTCATAACGCCTCGGTGTCGTTTTAGGGCACTGAGGTTTTCTCTGCATATTATTATTAGACATCAAACAATATCTTGCAATGTGACCCCACTTTTTACAGGTGAAGCACTTGAGAGCTGGTCTCCCTGGATAGGCCTGTCTATAAGTATATGGCGATGGAGACCCACGTTTCTGCATACCATTGCTATGTTTGGAAATACCTGACTTTACACTGTCATTGTCTGAGGAGTAATCACTAACCATGGACTCATCCAAAGTCTCCACTGTTACATTGCTACTGTTCTCGAAAAGATCAGGCGTGTTCTCCATTTCAACACCTGAATTAATTTCAAGAGCAGTTATATCACTTTTGTCTAAATACTCCTCCTCCACATTGCCAGCATTGATTCCAGCCAGAGCAATATCATTTGCATCAACCAGAGCATCCGGTTTCCCTAATTGTTGTTCTTCTTTCTGCGTTAAACATTGAGACTGCTCAGCATTGGAATATTTGTAAGATAATTGTTTTATGGTCATCTGAGCTTCCTGTAGTTCCATTTTAAAAATTGTTATCCTACGCTCATTCTCAGCTTCTCTTTGATTTAAATAAGCTAAACAACTTTCTCTTTGTTTACATGTTACCTGCAATTCACTCATTTTCTGTTCCAATATACACTTCTCATTAATTAACTGTTCAATCTGATCGCAAACATTTGCATCTGCTTTTGCAGCTATCGCTAATATGTTTTTACTTACGCTTTCAATTGTGCTTCCTAACTGTGTGCGTTCTTTACACCATTGCAATTCTTTTTGTTCCGCAATTTCTTTAATTCTAAATAGCATACATACAACATTCGCTATTCTTGCTTTTTTTCCCTTTTTAGATGATGCTTTATATTTCAAATCCTGGTTCTGAATCTCACATTGTTTTAATAAATCATTAAATTGGTGAGTCAATGTATTTTGTGCCAAAGTCTTAAACTTAGCAGATGCATGCTTTTCAATGAACATTCCGATGCTCTCCATTGATATACTAATTACTTTCACACTTAAGCTTGTTTGACCAGTTTGTCTATTTCACAGCAGCAGCTGATTATACACTGCTCATGCACACAGACACATAAACACACAGAAAAAGTAGTTTAAACTCATAGGGATTTGTAATATTACAGAACTCCCTACTACCAACTGTCTGTACCCCAACACCCCAGATTCTAGGTCCTTGGTCCTCTTTTGGAGCCAGAAATCTTTTTCACTTTCCCATGGGTACAAAAAATATCTATATTTCTCCCACTTTCTCCTCAAAGACGTATGGACTCTCCTATAAGTCTGCAGGGTACCTCAGTTAACCAATGATGATCAACTCTTTCTCGCTTTCAAAACTGCACATCGAACAGGCCTAACAACTTTACAAATTTGCATTAACAATACGACAAAATTTAACACATATAATACACATATACCAGCCAAAAATCTCACCAGATCTGCGCGTCTGCTCACTGATGAAATGTTTTCACTTTTAAGATCACTCCAGCAGGCGTCAGAATTCACGAACCAGCGCAAATGTCCACCGCAGAGAGATACATTCAGTTCTGATTGCTCTTGTAGAGTTGAGGACTCCTTAGCTTAGAGGAACTCAAGACAAAAATATATGGTTATGGATTCTGTGTAGGACTTCTTTCCACACTCCTTTTGATGGTGCCAAAGAAAGTAACTACACTCCTGCTTCTGGGGTGCCAAATGAAATAAAAATGGGGTGGTTATGGTTTCCCCAAGTTTACTTGTAACTATATATTAATTGCCTATTCCTCTCATTCGTTAGTCTACTAAAGCTCTGATAACAGTAATGATAACAGTATGATAATAGGGTTAGCCTATCTCTCTCTCTCTCTCTCTCTCTCTCTCTATATATATATATATATATATATATATATATATATAATCAATCATTCTGCTTTAATGTAGCAAGGATTACATTTATTATAAGGAAAATAGAGATACTAGCATCCAAACATTATAAGAAAACATCATAGAGAGGGTTTCTCGGCTTTTAAACCCAATCATGCATCATCCACACACACCCACCCAGCACCAGCCTACTTCTGCATTCTGTCCAATGGTGACAGACTTCCTTTCCTTGAGTCTGTCTCTTGGACGCATGCCTGGATTGTCCACTAGAGGCAGTATATGTCCATTTATCACTCACAGCTGACTCACCACCGTTAGTGGTCAGATGGTCCCCTTTGATGTCACGTAATCAGGAAATGTTAATTTGCACCTCCCCAGGAGATCTCATCTGGCTTTCTCTACCCCTACACCTCGTCGCAGGGGGCATATGGATACTTCCTGGAAGGATATGGTCATTCATTCTTGACTCCTTATTGCCAACACCCCACTGGGTCAACTTGTAAATTCCAACTATGCCAGATGTCTTTCTTTCCCACACAGTGATTAGACAACTCTGGCCTGCCATATCAGTGACACTCCAGAACTATGATGTTAAACCATGTTGCCATCCAACAGTCCCTGAATGGCAATTTGGAAATGTGGTCACCCTAGATGGGATGCATACACTCTTTAGCTTGCTATTTAGGCTTTGACCCTGATGTACACTCTATAGACAGGATGGGTTTCTGTGTAGTCTGTTTTGTCATGTTTCCTTTGAAATGGCTTATGTTGAACTCTGTATGCGACCTTTCAGCATTCTTATCTGTGTGTAAAATTCTTAAAATAAAGAGTGTTTAAAAAAATGAACGTGTATGCTGTGAATGTAGATTATTTACACCAAACACTGAGTGTTGTCTTCACTCCTGAAGAGGAAACTAGGACCTGGCTGTCCAATTGGCTGCTCATGCTGGTCATTTTTCTGTATACAGTGGCTACAGAGGGCAGGAGGACCAGGGCATACAGGTAGGTACACCCAGGTTACTTTGATGACTTTTTCAGGGCTTAGCTTGCATGGCCAAGGTCTGCAGCTGGTTAAAACATTATAAACAATTCCTTAAAGAGGAAGTAAACCCAGATGGGGTTTCCTTCCTCTACATACACCTGTAAATAAGAAACATAATGGGTTACTATGCATCGCATAGTAACCCATTATGTGCCACTTACCTGCAAATGAGTCCCCTGCGCAGGCGGCGTCCATCTTTAGCCCCTCTTCCTTCCGGGGGCCACGACTCCGGCTCTGTGACTGGCCGGAGTCGCGTGACGCCAGTCACAGCACAGTGTCAGTGGAGAAACGGCACAGAGGCCGTTTCTTCACTGCGCATGTGCTGAAATGACGTTGGCACATGCAGAACACTGCATATCTCCTGAACCATGCAGGTTTGGGAGATATGCAGGGCACCTACAGGTAAGCCTTATTTTAGGCTTACCTGTAGGTTAAAGTGGTTGTCACAGTTTGACAACCACTTTAAGAGCTCTCTAACCAGGTCCATAACCCCTTGCCAGTTATTGTGATGTATGTAATCTTCTTTCCTCAGAACTACACTGAGAGCCTCCAGTGGGGTGGATTGGACTTTATCTAGGTTCTAATTTAGGTTAGAACTGAGGCATTCATCATTTAGCAGGGACCTGTACTTCACCCATTCAGAGAAGAGTGACAGGTTAGCTTCTGAAGAAGGTGACTGCACACTTGCTCCCTGCTGCCCTGTTCATCGGTCAGAGAAACACATGGTGTTTCCAGGTATGGAGACGCATGGGACTTTCTAACCTGCCATAACCCCCCAACGATGTCTTAATTGGTGTCAATATAAGCAGTCATCACTGCTGAGTGCTGTCATATCAGGAGAGGGTCCTTAGTCCTATGCAGCTTAGGCCCATTTTTGGGTCACAATGTGCATGTGGGGGGCTCCAGCAAGTGATCCCGGTGGTGGAAAATATGGAAGGTAAGTACTGTGTCTTCTCCTTATCCTTCCCGCTCTAAAGTGAACCTGCTACTTTGTTCTCAGTGGGAAAAGTCCTATTTAAAATGTTACTAAACCCAGATCCCGCATTCACTATATCTGATCTCCCACAGCACAAAGAACATGGAAATGCAATTGTTTTAGTAAATATAAATTGACAAATACCTTTTCTCATCATCTATGTATACCAGTTAGAGCAATCTTGCGACTTGTATCAGTGTGTGCTGATAGCTTGTAGGAGGAGTTTTCATTTCTCCCATGATTGTCCTATCAGGCTTCAAGACTCCTGATAATCTGTCTGGACAGTGCTGATTGGCCCTGTGCTGATCACATGCACCCTCCTAAGAAAAAACAACAATGCTCTAGCAATACACACCAAACTGTGCAGCCTGACTCCATAGACTGTAAATATCAGGTTATATTTTGAACTCGGTGGAAGAAGAGGAGGATCAGAGTAGACAGGATCAAAAAGCCTTTTTACACAATGCAGAGGATTAACCCCTAAGGTTCCACACTAAGGGGTATAACAAGTATGCTTTACTGCATACACAGACCACGTTACCCACCATCACACATTTCTTTGGACGTGACCCCTGTCCTCCCAACATTGTAATAAGCTTTGTCAGTGCAGGTGTTTGAAAGCTGGCAGTGGGTTATAGGGGTGATGAGAATGACAGGAGGTAAGGTGTTAGCAAGGCAGCAGTGGGGTGCCAGGTGTGATGAGGATGACAGGGGGTAGGCTGTTAGCAAGGTGGCATTGGGGTGCCAGGTGTGATGAGGATGAGGGTGACAGGAGGTAGGGTGTTAGCAAGCTGGCAGTGGTGTGCCAGGTGTGATGAGGATGACAGGGGGTAGTGTATTAGGAAGGTTGCAGTGGTGTGCCAGGTAGGATAAGGATGGCAGGAGAGAGTAAAAAAGAGGAAAGACACAGAAAGAGAGAAAGAAAGATCACAAATATGAAAAAAAGAAAACATACATTTTTGGCACGATATGTATTATGTATGAATTTAGAAATTGGGAAATAAATGTATTTTTAAAAGCTTAGAAATATCCAATTCCTCAATATGAACATCTGCAGGCTGTAACTGATGCTGCAAAACATGTACAATGGTGTTATCTTGTTTATGGGAATCAATACCTCTTGAAATCCACTACAGCCTGTGTCCTCATTCTTTTATGGGAGGCGGACCGTCCATAAATCAAGATGTGACATCCCATCCACTGTGTTCTTTTTTAGTTACTAGGCATGGAGGAGGAGGGCTCTAATTTTGGACCTGTATACATGCCCAAATGTGTGATGTCAATATCATATGATCTTAAGAGCTCAAATGAAACAGGAAATGTTCTCTCCAGCAATAGAGACCAAACTAAGCATGTGCAGCAATCCTACTCTGACTGTGTCTTATCTGGACTTGTCCAGTGTGACCCTGCAGGAGGGGGAGGATCTGTGCATCAAACACAATGCAGAGGATTAATCACTTAGTCTGTGTTTAAAAAAGTTACAATTATGAGATTAAAGGACAATTACTAGGACATTAAAAGTTAAAATTCTAAAATTAAAGTCAGAATTTTGGGTTTAAAAGTCAGAATTGTGGGTTTAAAAGCCATAATTTTGCGGTTAAATGACAAAAGAGTTTGAAAAATAGAGTTCTCATATTAGATTAGATTAGATTGGATTAGATTAGATTATTATCTCAGAATTCTGATATTAAAAGTCAAAATTTTGAGTTTCAAACTTAGGATTCTAAGATAAAAAGTGGCAATTCTTAGTTTCAAAGTCAGAACTCTGAAATTAAAAATTTGATTTCTGTGTTTCAAAGTCAGAATTCTGTGTGTCCACCAGTTAGAATTCTAAGATTAAAAGTCAGAATTCATGCTCAATAAATGTACATGCAGTCCCAGCAATGGACGCGAAGGAGATAGAGTGTGTAAGCTTCCTGACTGAAGTGAAAGGGGATGCACAGGACCCAAGGAGCTGGCAGTTCAAGGTAAGTTGAAAAACTTTACAATTTTTTTTTTAATCAGTTTCAACAGCATTATAAACATTTGATCATATAGGTTGTAATTTTTTACAGGGTTTAATACTACTTTTGGTCACAAACCCATAAGAAGTCCAATCGTGACAAAATCAGTCGGGTGAGGAGATACTTGTTACCGCTATTTATACTTCATTACCAGTATTTTTGATGTCTCAACGTTTTACCTATTTACCGGCTGATGCATGTAAGGAGAAACTTTTTATTGAATAAATGCCTAAAAGGTTTTACACTATTGGTGCCCCTCTCTCTTTATTCCGGGTACTCTTCATTGATCCGGATGGGTTGAGTTTGATGGAGGATGAGCTGTAGTGGGACACATGCTATTGGTTTGCAGTGCTGGTGATATACAAAGGTGGTAAATACCTACACACGGTTTCTGACCTTCCATAACTAGAGGGTCTACTCCTTTTGGTAAGCACACATCTTGCTTTTATGTTGGAGGATTTCTGTGTGGGATGTGTCTGTACAATTCACCTGATGATTGATGTCTGCAGGTATCCTGTGGTTATCATGCTTTTCACAGAGCCTTTACTATAGATGGGATTCACAATGTTACTTTGGACTTGTTTATTATTGCTTTTTTATTTACTATTTAGTGCAACAATTTTCTTTTTCTTCTACTTTTCCTTTAATCTGAGTTTTTAAAAAACTTCCTTTGCAGTTATATTTAGGAAGTGGAGCCTGACCAGTTATGGCGAGATAGGATTAAAGCACAACTAATGCGTAAAAAAGGCAATTGATTGGAGAAATGTTTTTTAGGTTTAAAAGTCTTTGTATGTCTCCTCTGTTGAATAAAAAACTTTCTTCTTTAACTTTTTCACATTTTTCTATGTAAGCTGACTGCTGAGCATATGTAGTGGAGTGCACGCTTTAAGCTCACTCTTGGCACCTGTAAGACGGAGGATGGAGGAGTTATATCATCATGGCCACCAATGGCTGAAGAAGGAAGACATTGGATGCCGAAGCAAGCATTGGAGAAGACAGCAGGGGTGGGAAGTACAGCGCTGTCAGCATTGGAGGAGGGCAAACTAGGAGATAAGTCTGCCAAATTGTGCATGTATGCTGTGCACACTCTCGATTCACTCTTGGCACCTACTCTATACGATGATGAGAATGAAGCCAGATGCAGGGAGGATTTAATTCCAGCACAGGAGTTGCTTAATTATTACCCACCCGATGGCTAAAGAAGGAGGGCACTGGATGCAGAATGAGGTATTGTAGAAGACAGCAGGGATGGGGAGCACAGAACTATCAGCACTGGAGGAGGGCAGACTAAGATATACACTGTATTGCTAAAAGTATTGGAACACCTGCCTTTATATGCACATGAACTTTAATAGCATCCCAGTCTTGGTCTGTAGGGTTCAATATTGAGTTGGGCCATCCTTTGCAGCTATAACAGCTTCAACTCTTCTGGGAAGGCTGCCCACAAGGTTTAGGAGTGTCTATGGGAATGTTTGACCATTCTTCCAGAAGCTTATTTGTGAGGTCAGGCACTAATGTTGGATGAGAAGGCCCGGCTCACAGTCTCTGCTCTGATTTATCCCAAAGGTATTCTATCGGGTTGAAGTCAGGACTCTGTGCAGGCCAGTCAAGTTCCTCCACCCCAAACTTGCTCATCCACACTATATTGCCAAAAGTATTGGGCCACCCCTCCAAATCACTTGGTGGAGGGGGATTATGGTGTGGGGTTGTTTTTTTGGGGTTGGGCTTGGCCCCTTAAGTCATTGAAAAGTCTTGTTTTTTTGTTTTGTTTTTTTAAATAACAAACACATTATACTTACCTCCTCTGTGCAGTTGGTTTTGCACAGAGCAGCCTGAATGCTCCTCTTCTCTGGTCCCTCTTTGCTGCTCCTGCCCCCTCAGCCAGCAGCTTCCAATGGGGGCAAACGAGCCAAGTCAAAGCTCCGTTTATCCATTCAGACATGGACCCCCTGACCCGGCCCCACCCTCTTTCTCCCCTGATTGGCTGACTGACTTAGATTGGCTGGCATGAGAGCCAATGGCGCCGCTGCTGTGTCTTAGCCAATCAGGAGGAGTGTCCCGGATGGCTTAGACATTCATGGACATTGCTGGAGAGAGATGGGGCTCAAGTAGCTAATTAGGGTGTGCTGGGGAGGCTGCTACACACAGAATGCTTTTTATCTTAATGCACAGAATGAATTAAGATAAAAAAACCTTCTGCCTTTACAACTCCTTTAGTTCCAGTGAAGTGAACTCCTAAGGCGTCAGCATACTAAGACAATTTGGACAATTTCATGCTCCCAACATTGTGGGAACAGTTTGGGGATGGCCCTTCCTGTTCCAAAACGACTGCACACCAGTGCACAAAGCAAGGTCCATAAAGACATGGATGAGCGAGTTTGGGGGGGAGGAACTGGCAACCCGATAGAACACCTTTGGGATGAATTAGAACAGAGGCTGCGAGCCAGGCCTTCTCGTCCACATCAGTGCCTGATCTCATAAATGCGCTTCTAGAAGAATGGTCAAACATTCCCATAGACACACTCCTAAACCTTGTGGACAGCCTTCTCAGAAGAATTGAAGCTGTTATAGCTGCAAAGGGTGGGCCAACTCAATATTGAACCCTATGGACTAAAACTGGGATGCCATTAAAGTTCATGTGCGTGTAAAGGTAGGTGTCCCAATACTTTTCACAATATAGTGTAAATGCATACTTGGCCATTGTGACAAGAGCTGCAGCGATTCCCTGAGCAATTGTTCAAAGGGACCAAAAAATATTCCTAAAAAACAGTGCTAAGCCAAGTAGAGCTTTCGTAAGCAAGCCATAGATTATGCAATCTTCTTTCCTTCATCCATGGCTTGGAGGAAAGAAATCACTGGGGCACTGACTGTGTTGATGGGGGAATCCCTCTCGCTAAACTATTGTATTCTGACACTGGGAGGTTCCCCCCCATAAAAATGCAATGATAATTGCTGGCGGCCATAGCCACTGGCAGCGATTTCATGAACAAAACCCGACAGTCTGGTTGTACTAATCCCTTCTGAACCGGACGAATTTCGAGCCTTCTATGGCCGGCTTTAGATTAGAAGGTGTCTGCATGTCTTTGATCAGCCATAGATGGATGGAAATTCAGGAGGAACCAGCCAAATTTCAATCTATCGATAGCCAGGCTGGTTGTACTGAAGTCGATCTAGCGTCAGATTTTTCTCTTGTGATCACTGCCAGCCATAGCTGCCAGCAATGATCATTGTATTCTGATGGTAGGGAAACCTCCCGCAGTCAGAATACAATAGCGTAGTGGGAAGGATGTGTCTTGGTTTACTCCCATCACCCAACATTAATCCAAAAAATAAGGAGTTTTCTCCTTATTTTAGGTGAATGGATGGGACCATGCACATGTTTCCCTTGTTAGCTATTTATTGGGAAAGTCTTTTGTTATACATCTATGTTGTACATGTGGATGAGACAACAATGGGCTCAGAAAAAAAACATCTTTGCACATTTTGCCATATTTGCCTTTAGTATTTCCTCTCATCCTTATTAATAAATTATGACATCAGCACAGTGGGTTAATCAATAAGAAGAGGGAACACTGACCCAGAGAACAGTGCTACATTCACCACTTGGAAAATCAATATCTGGCTATTTGTTAAACCAGCACCCTGCAGAGGGAGTTCAGGGTCCTTTCGAATTCTTTTCAGACAGATCAGTGTTTGCTGACAGTTGGTGACAAAGCTTCGTTCTACATTGAAGCAAGTACCAGGCTGACCTGTCACCGTGAGTACACTCGTCAACTGGATCTTCTGTGCCCTGGTTCATCTCTCCTTATTTAACAGGTAGGTAATTACAAATAGAGTCTAATGCAGAATGTTTAGCTTATTTCACATAGAAATTAAACTTCTCACTATGTATGCATGCCATGTGAAGTATAAATGAAATATCTGGATGCAGGTAGACTCCATCACCTGGGTTCTTCCACCACTTGTGGATGAAGTCCGAGAGCCGTTAACTGTGGGCTACCCTGTGATGGGTGAGGTGGTCAGATTTGGCAGGCCTGACGTCATATGTGATCACATGCACTATATATGGAATCTTCAATTTGGCCACCTTTTGTAATTTTAGCTGATCATTACACCCTGAACAACACAACAGCAATGACAGCAAGGAACAACTTTTACATTCCTCTATTCTACTTTGTAGTTAACTAAGTGACTTTTTTCTGATACATACACATAAACAGACAGATGGCCATAAGGTTAGTCAATGAGGCTCATTAACTAAACAAGTTGAGAATTTCCGCTCAATATATTGAGTGAAGATTTATGTAATTTACCCAACTATTTGAGAAGCAAATTCCTGTTTACAATTGTTTATTTCATCCGCACATGATTGGGTTTTCAAAGAGAAAACTGCTACATTTTATTGAGTGAAGATTCTCAGCTCCTTTGATTTATCAACCCCATTATCTAGTGCATTTGATAAAATCACACTTTGTGAACATTTGATGTTCTTCCATAGGTTGCAGCCATAGATGGCCCTAGTCTCCATTTTTGATCATTCTTTCACTTTATGGAAATTTCAGCAGGCAGAGTGGCAAAGGTTACAGATGTGGGATCTCACTGCTGAAGTCTCCCTGAACCACATGAAGCCATGCAAATAACTCAGTGTCCACCTGTAGCTATTGTTGGTATTGTTGAATTATTTCCTCATGTTTTTAATTTGTGGTTACTGCAATAATGTATTTTACATAATATAGAGTAGCCAGGGTTCCATGGTTCCTTCAATGGTTGTTAGGCGTTCCTTAAGCCGTAGAGAATTCATATTCTGCTTAAGGGTGCCTGCATAGTTACGGGGGCCGTTGCCCCTTGTACAAGGGGCATTCTTTCCTACTGACAATTGATGTAAGAAAGCCATTTGTACTTCCACCACCCAATATAATGGGACCATTTTTACTAACCACTAATATATGGGGGTTAAAATGATTTGGCCTGGATGTCAACCAATCTAGGTAAGTCAAATTCTTTGATGTTTTCTTTATTATGTGTACAACTTACTGTTCACATTAAATGTGAGTTGTAAATATCCGAGGGTTCTTCAAAAAGTTTCCTCACTTTTTTTTTTTAACTTTTTTAATTAGGAATTTCAAAAACAAATTACATCACTAAACTGCAAGGTCAGTCGGCTTGCCAAACAGACTAGTCACATGACACGATGAATCGCTACTCGTCCTGCCCTCACCGTTTCCAATGAAAATATGAAAGTGCAGAAACGTTTTGAAGACCCCTTGTAACTATTTTTAGCAGGGAATCCCTGAAACCTAAAGATAACTTCAAGGGTACTTCCAGGGGTTAAAAAAGTTGATATATGTATCATTCTGTCCAATTTGCCAGTTTCACTAATCACACTAATAACAAAATTGGAATTTTGTACAGTAATAAGGTAGAAGTGGAAGAAAGAGTAAGCGCCGACTGATATATTCTGCATAATTTTGATTTAATTGGTTGAGTGGAGAATTGGTCCGGATCCGACGGGCTGCTTTATTACATTTAACCAAGAAGTGATTGCATTCCCTAAATAGTGCACTATAGATAGATAGATAGATAGATAGATAGATAGATAGATAGATAGATAGATAGATAGATAGATAGATGTAAGACTTTCTTAGAGTGTATCTCTTGAATAAGCATTTATTTTGTCTTGATTATGGTATGGAAGTATGGGAACCCCTGCCTGGTTCCTGTTGCTGTCTGTGTCCCCGATAAAGGGCCTTGTTCACTCTATTTGTCCTAGTGAACATTGTCGCTTGGATAAAAAGTGATGGTAATCCAACATTTTATGGGTATCACAGGAGTAGAGGGGCAATCTTCCAATGGAGAAACTTGTACCAGTGACAACTGTCTGGGGGGACTTCCTCTTACTTTGGAGAGACTTCATCTCACTTCCTGTTGTGTCTCGGGGACAATAAGTTAAAGAAAATCTCCTCAATAGGTCTCCATGACACTGGCTGTAATCCTTCCCTGCTCTATTCAAAACTAACAATTAGAAAAGTTTAAGCCCAATTGTTAATTACTTCGTCTGTGTTGATAAATGTATGTCTTTTTTTTTATAATGTGTAATAGAACGATGGCACATAAAAACACAAAAAATATTAGTATAATGTTGGTGATATTAATACAGTATAACACTCTTAAGATCGTTTAAAGCATTGTACTCATATTCTCTATTTTTTTTTGCTTGTTTTAGCTACTAACAGACTCTTTTTCTAAACAACATCTGCCCACTTCCTTGTAACTTATGTGACATTTCCCACAATTATGAGACTATTAGGTATTTTGAGAATGTAAAGAGGCCACTTTTCATTTGTAAGTATTGTACATATAGGGTTTCTAACAAGTTGAAAATTTCTGCGTAAAATAAGACATATGAAATAAGCTTGTAACTGTTCCCCCCGTCCAGGAAATTCTGATATTACTCTACCACTTCAATCATAGTTACATTTAGTTAGTCTGGTTGAAAAAAAGACACAAGTCCATCTATTTCAACCTATAAAAGCACATCACCAGCAGAGCTTGAGGCTCTCCAACAAATAGAAATGAAGGCAATGCGAAAATTTCCTTTTTTATTACATGTATTTACTGCAAAGTTTGCTGCAGGTTAGAAGAGGTTAGCAGCGCAGTTACTAAATGCCAGGTTTGGGGTAGTGTAGAGTCTTTGAGATGACTCAGAATGGGACACAGCCTTCAATTTTCTGCCCCCGACAGTTTCCACCACATTCCTGGCCCCCAAGTTCTGAGGCAGGTTACACAAGAACTGTAATCTCCATACTGGCAGCTCATAAGCCCCCTCCCCCCCCCACCTAACTTCTGCTGGTGGTTGAAAAGTCTTCATCTGCATTTACAGCTGACAAATCCTTGCAGAAGCACCACTTATCACTGCATCTGCAACTATCCTCACCATCACTGGCCCTGCACCCTCTTTCACTGCCATGCCTAAAGCCTCATCACCACGACCCCATTACACCAACCTCCACCTCCCCCCTGTACTCTCACCACTGCACCTGACTCCCATCCTTCCCCCTGCTCTCACATGCCCTATTTCATTCGCCTTTGCACTACCTCACCCAATGCACGTTCACCGCCAATGTACCAATAAGCACTTCTGTACTCTCCATTCAACGAACAGACACGCTAGTGTAGCACCCCCATAGTGATAGGTGCGTTTTGTAGTGAGTTTTTGCTAGGAGAGGTAAAATTTAGTCAGGCCTGACTGTAAGCGCAGGCCTGAATGTTTTTATCTAAGCTGGGGAGTGGCTCAGGTAGTGGCTGGAGACAGAAGGAAGGAACAACCCTTGGAGTTTCCTGAGCAGAGAAGGTTCTGGAGAGGTGGATGGATAAGGAGGTGTCACTTCCTGATGAATGACAAGGAGCCCTGACCAATCTACAGTCTGGACAGGAAGGGGGCAGACCTCCTTAAATACAGCAGTCTGCCAGCGGGGGGAGGAGAAGTCGGGTGGAAGTGTGGAAGATGTAGCAGAGGTGCTGTAGAGGCCTCTACCCGGGAGGGAGCCCCCAGTCTAGGGGGGGTGACCTTGAGGCCTGGAGACTCGGGTGCAGCCAGGAGTGAAGTTGATTCCTGGAGCAGCACAAGGGAGTAGGAGAACAGCAGAGGTTCTACTGAGGACACTTTAAAGTATCCACTGGAGTCGGTGAGTGACAGACCCTGGGAGCTGGAAGAGAAAAGCTGCAGCAGGCTAGGAGAGAGGAATAGTGGACAGTTTGTGGAAGCCTTGGGAGCCAGTCAGGGGAAGGAGTGTCACTGTGAAGAACGTAGGTCAGTGGGACCTGGAAGAGGGATGGACTGGGAGTTGTAGTCCATCAAAGGCCCGGCTAGCACCAACATACTAAGCTACACTTTGAGGGGTCCAAGACCCTGGCCTGTAAGGGGTGGTCCGGAGGCCCAGCTGACAGTTTGCAGGCCTCACCATGTGCTAGCTACGGTGAAGAGAAAGGAGTTATGTGAGCCTGACAAATTTCCCTTCAGGCCAGGAACTAAGTGATGTGCTGGAGAGACGTGAAGGAGCAATAGTCTGCAGAAGAGATGTGCTGGAGGAAGTAGAGTGTATATACGGTCATGTATATAGGAGGTCCTGTAACCAATTAGTTGGGCATCCCACAGTCACCCCTTTTCCCCATCCAAGTTAAATCCCCTAAATAAAACAAACAAAAACAAGAGCCGGCCTGTTCAGTGACTTCGGATGTGTGAGATATGGTGGGATTGAGGGCAGCTATAAGGTGAACCACAACTACCAGCCACTCCCAAGAGAGCACATGGCTACGCTAGTATTCTAAAAAATCATTTTTATTTATTTTAGGTACTTATATAGCACCGTCAAATTATGCAGTGCTTTACATATATATTGTACTTTCACATTAGTTCCTGCCCCCAAGGAGCTTACAATCTAAGATCCTTAACTCACATTCATAAATACACATACTAGGGCCAATTTAGACAGGTGCCAATTAATCTACCAGCATGTCTTTTGGGGTGCGGGAGGAAACCCACACAGACACAGGGAGAACATGCAAATTCCAGGCAGGTAGTGTCACAGTTGGGATTCGAACCAACGACGCCAGTGCTACTAGGCAGAAGTGCTTCTTTCTGTTGCTGTGTAAGAATTCCCTTCACTTTCTATCTGGTGGAAAAGTTGTCCCCAGGAAAGCGAGCCAGGGGAAATCTCTCATTTCTAAAATCTGGGAGCCCCAGATACTAAATAATCCTAATTGGGGTGTTTAACCTTACCCACTTTACCAAAAAATAAAAAAAAGTTTTGACTATACACTTTAGACAAGATAATAATTGGGTATAGAGATACATACTTTAACCACTTGCCGACCGCCGATCGGCATTTGACGGTGACAGAGTGGCTCTGTAAGGCAAAACGGCGTCATACGATGGCGGCCGCCTGATCGCGCACAGTGAGTGCGCGCGCTCACTGTGTCCGGGGAGGGCCAGGGAGCGGGTGCGGCGGCTTCGATTGCCGCCGGGCACCCGCAATGCCCCCCCTGGAGTGAAAGAACGGAGGTCCGTGTAAGTAAACACGGACCTCCGCTCTGTGTGAGGGGGAAGGGCTGTGATCACAGCCTTCCTGTACGTGAAGGCTGTGACCACTTCCCTTCCCCAGATAGGCAAGCCCCCATACAGTTAGAACACGCCCAGGGAACATACTTAACCCTTAGAGCGCCCCCTGCAGGTTAACCCTTCACTGCCAATGGCATTTACACAGTAATCAGTGCATTTTTATAGCACTGATCGCTGTATAAATGGCAATGGTCCCAAAAAAGTGTCAAAATGTTCCGACATGTCCGCTGAAATATCGCAGTACCGCTAAAAATCGCAGATCGCCGCCATTATTAGTAAAAAATAAAAAAAAATAACCCCAAAAATGAATTCTCATCATCCGTAAACGCGGCCACTTTTGCGCAAACCAATCAATAAACGCTGATTGCGATTTTTTTTATCACAAATATGAGGAAGAATATAAATCGGCCAAAAACGGTGAAAAAAATGTTTTTTTATTTTTTTTTTGATTTGTATTTTAGCAAAAAGTAAGAAATTTGGGTTTTTTTGCAAAATTGTCACTCTTCTTTTGTTTATAGCGGCGATCAGAAATGATGCAGAGGTGATCAAATACCATCAAAAGAAATCTCTGTTTGTGGGAAAAAAAGGACGCAAATTTCGTTTGGGTACAACGTCGAACGACCGCGCAATTGTCAGTTAAAGCGACGCAGTGCCGAATCGCAAAAAGGGCTCCGGTCCTAAAGCTGGAAATCCTTCCGGGGCTGAAGTGGTTAAGATAACCTAAAATAAATGAATGAATGTATTAACCATAGACATACAATAAATGAATGAATGTATGAATGCATTAACCATAGAAATATATAGACCTTATAGATTATAAACAGACTTTCGTTTCTATAAACATAAAGCACATAACATATCGTATACATTAATTATGATATACAGTGTTTGAGGAGTCCAGGTCTAAACTACTTTATCTTTTTGAAGGCATGACCACTTCTTAATAAACTTTCCCCACTGATTAATTGTATAGTTCAAAAATAAAGAATGGGAAACTTGTTTTATTTTATATGCCGACCATATCTAGCGAGCAGAACCATTTTAAACACTTAAAACGATTTATTAACTATCGGTTGTAATATACACATTTTTGTCTGTATTTTGTTTAGCCAGCTAAAGTATTTATATAATGTATACCTTGAAAGTGAATCTTTTCCAGACCTTGCAGCTGCAGTGAGGCCCAGGAGGATGTGGCCCCACAAAGTTCTAGAACATAATGTTCTGCATGGAATTTATACATTTAAAACAGTCATAGTACACAGTGCCTTAAAAAAGTATTCATACCCCTTGAAAATTTCCACATTTTGTCATGTTACAACCAAAAGCGTACATGTATTTTATTGGGATTTTATGTGATAGACCAACACAAAGTGGCACATAATTGTGAAGTGGAAGGAAAATGATAAATGGTTTTCCAAATATTTTACAAATAACTATCTGAAAAGTGTGGCGTGCATTTGTATTCAGCCCCCTTTACTCTGATACCCCTAACTAAAATCTAGTGGAACCAATTGCCTTCAGAAGTCACCTAATTAGTAACTAGAGTCCACCTGTGTGTAATTTATTCTCCGTATAAATACAGCTGTTCTGTGAAGCCCTCAGAGGTTTGTTAGAGAATCTTAGTGAACAAACAGCATCATCATGAAGGCCAAGGAACACACCAGAAAAGTCAGGGATAAAGTTGTGGAGAAGTTTAAAACAGGGTTAGGGTATAAAAAAATATCCCAAGCTTTGAACATCTCACGGAGCACTGTTCGATCCATAATCTGAAAATGGAAAGAGAATGGCACAACTGCAAACCTACCAATGCATGGCTGTCCACCTAAACTGACAGGCCAAGCAAGGAGAGCATTCATCAGAGACGCAGCCAAGAGGCCCATGGTAACTCTGGAGGAGCTGCAGAGATCCACAGCTCAGGTGGAAGAATCTGTCCACAGGACAACTATTAGTTGTGCACTCCACAAATCTGGCCTTTATGGAAGAGTGACAAGAAGAAAGCCATTGTTGAAAGAAAACCATAAGAAGTCCCGTTTGCAGTTTGCGAGAAGCCATCATGTGGGGGACACAGCAAACGTGGAAGAAGGTACTCTGGTTAGATGAGACCAAAATTGAACTTTTTGGCCTAAAAGCAAAACGATATGTGTGGTGGAAAACGAACACTGCACATCATCCTGAACACACCATCCCCACTGTGAAACATGGTGGTGAAAGCATCATGTGGGGATGCTTTACTTCAGCAGGGACATGGAAGCAGGTCAGAGTTGATGGGAAGATGGATGGAGCAATATACAGGCTAATCTTAGAACAGACTTGAGACTTGGGTGGATGTTTACCTCCCAGAAGGACAACAACCTTAAACATACAGCCAGAGCTACAGTGGAATGGTTTAGATCAAAGCATATTCATGTGTTAGAACGGCCCAGTCGAAGTCCAGACCTAAATCCAATTGAGAATCTGTGGCAAGACTTGAAAATTGCTGTTCAGACGCTCTCCATCCAATTTGACAGAGCTTGAGTTAGTTTGCAAAGAAGAATGGGCAACAATGTCTCTCTAGATGTGCAAAGCTGGTAGAGACATCCCCAAAAAGACTTGCAGCTGTAATTGCAGCGAAAGGTGGTTTTACAAAGTATTGACTCGGGGGGGGGGGGACCCC
>BLSH010173888.1:226248-245475 GCA_018402905.1 Glandirana rugosa | reverse complement strand
AAAATAATGGACTGGTAATGAAGGGAGTAAAATCTTCCGAAGTTCAAGTGTTTAAAGCACCTAACTGATATTATCTATGTTGATCTTGAGTAAGACATTAGTTACATGCATTTATTCTAAACCAATAGTACCCAACCTTAGTCCTCAAGTACTCCCAACAGGTCATGTTTTGGGAATTTCCCTAAACATAGAATAGCTGTCATAAATTCCAAAACCAAAAAATAACCAGAGTTTTGGCGATACTATATTCCATTCTTCAGGAAAATCACTCTTTCTCAGATTCTCAGGGTGGCCAACATACGGTATCTGTCTACCTACTCTTATTTTTGGAGGTATTCATGTTTATAGCAGCTCAACATATTTTAGACACCTGCTGAACAAGATGTGTTCTCACTGAAGTAAAATAACACTGTAAGACATCACTTTACAGTTTAATATACCAAGACATTATCTGCATAGAGTAGCTTCTCCTCCAGTTTGTGAGGGTTTTTAGGCTCTGGTTTCTTCCCATAGCTGACTGACTGTCCTCTAGCCAAATATTAAAGCTGATGTTTAGGTATAGCAATTATTTACATAGATACAGTCATCCAGCTTGGACCAAAGTAAGCATGCCCCAAACCTGTAGGATCCCCATGGACTGTAGTAGGCACTACTACTACAGTGATTTCAACTAGCTTCTGGGTCCCCTGCTGAGCAGCTGCCCTGATGCTTACTGAGTACAGAAAGTCCCTTGCTCGACCCATGTGCCATTCAGAGAACACTTTGCAATGTTCAAATGAATGTAAAGTGTTGTCTGATTGGACGAGGTGGAGATTGTGACTTTACTGCCCTACCCCTCCAACTCCTCCAATCATAGAAGGCTTTGAGATATAAAGTGCCTCCTGAATGGTGCCTCCTGTGTTCACAAAGCAGCAAGGCAGCTGCTCAGTACAGGATCTAGAAGCTAATGGAGATCACCATAGTATCAGTGCCAACGACAGTGATACCCAACTTCTACATTGATCCTACAGGTATGGCATATACATAGTTACATTAGCCCAATCTTGACCAGTGTAACCATGTAAAAATTTCCCTACCTAAACATTAACCTAGATCTTGGTATGAACATGGTAGTGTAAAGCATCACAATATTAATTTCATATCTTATGAACAAAGAGGTGACTGAAAGGGTTACCATATTTCTTATGAAGTCTTTTTGGTGTGGGAGACCGCATAAACGTTATGGAAAAACGGTAGACCGATGATGATAGATCTGTACAGACCTGCATGTGTTGTTGGCTTTATATAGAAGAAGAAAATAAGTAAAGACAAAGAGAATGATGACAGAGAATTACTGCAGTAGTCATAGGTCTCTTTCTTTTCAGATGTTCCTGTCTGTTGTTCTGTCCGCACTGGGCACAGTGGGTTCAGTGTACTGCGTGATAATCTCAGTGATGGGTTTGGTTAATGGTCCTCTGTGTGACACAGGAGATGGAGAATACATATACCCCTTCAGGAATGACACCAATGAGTAAGTAGCACAGTAGATAGAACACATTAATTTCCTGGGAAGGTTTATAATAACATTTAAGGGGTCAGTCCACCTAAAACTGATTTTCTAGTTACAGGAGGGTCCTTTTCAGTCAACCCTGGATTCTTACATATCTGGTCTATATGACACAATTTCCAGCTCTGTTCCAGAACAGCAAAATAAACAACAGTTGATCAGATTAATTAATAACTAGCAAAAAGGAGGTGTACATGGGTTCGACACTACATTAAACCAGGAGTTTCAAAACGTTCTAAATAAAGGGCCAGTTGAGGTCCTGCAGATTTTTGAGGGCCGGACTGTAATCGGTGGGAGTAGAATTTGCCCCAATATCCATAAGAGTAGACAATGTCTCAGGATTTGTTGTCAGAGAAAGTAAAAAAATGATATCATCTGTGACTAGTAGGAAGAGGAATAGTACCCCATCATTGGTATCAGTGGGAGGAATAGTACCCCATCATTGGTATCAGTGGGAGGAATAGTACCTCATCGTTAATGGCAGTGGATGGATTTATGCTCCATCCTTGGTGCCAGTGAGAGGAAGAGTAGCCCTTGGTTGGTGTTGGTGGGAGGAATAATACCCCACTGTTGGTGTCAGTGGGAGGAATAGTACCCCACTATTGGTGTCAGTGGGAGGAATAGTACCCCACTATTGGTGTCAGTGGGAGGAATAGTCCCCCACTGTTGGTGTCAGTGGAAGGAATGGTACCTTATTCTTGATATCAGTGGGAGGAATTGTGCCTAATATTAGTGTAAGGAACAATGCCCCAGGGGTCAGATAAATGCAAGCAAAGGGCCGTATCTGACCCATGGGCCACAGTTTCTAGATCACTTTTAAACAATTATTAAACTGTATTAAACAATACAGAAATTACCCAGATACTTAGTTCAGCTAGTCAGCACACAATACCAAATTAAATGTTTTTAACCTTTAGGTTTTTTCTGAAAACTTGGGAGGTTAGGTTGTTCCCATCCACCGCTCACTCTCACCCTTCACCCTCCAACAGTTTTTCAAAAATGAATATGTCGGTTTTAGGTGAGCTGACTCAGGTGACACTGTTACAGATCTTACAGTATTTTCAAACTATCTAACATATATGACATATCTGTATTGCCACGGGGCATCCAATTAGATCCAGATTTACAGCTTTTAAAGTGTCACTAAACCCACATCATAAAAAAAACTATCAATAAATGGTGTATTACATGCTGTTCATACTCACTCAGTCACTATGAGATTTTTTTTCTGTATTCTGCAAAAAACTTGGTTGATTCTGCTCCCCATCTGTTCATGTCCCCAATTTAGCTAGGGACTTTGCAGCCATTGAGGCAATTCCGCACATGCTCAGTTTTAGGTGAGTTTCTATGCTGAGCATTTCCTCCCTATCACATCTGAGCAGCCCTTGTGAGTGTAGAGATGACAGCTCCCTGGGATAATATATGGGTGTGTGAGCAGGCTCTGGCTTTTGCCTCCCCCTGGGGATAGATGCGGTTGGTGCTGCTGAGATTGTAATTTCTACTTAGTTACTATGTTAAAATAAGGCAACAACAATCTTATTAGTATGATCTAGCTGCTGATGTCTATGCAGCTATTTTATTATTACTATCTCTTATGAAGTTTGCCACATAGGATTTTTCTTTCCCCTAGAGGAACAATTATCTGTGACAATTTGGGATTCGTGTTTGCTTGGCTTTCCTTGTTGCTCCGGTGCCTGCGCAGGGAGACTTTTATGTAGGCATTTTCACACATCCAGAGCAGTGAGACCTGTTTCTATACCCTCTTTATGTGTGTCCTGAAGAAGCAAAAAAGCGAAACGCGTAGACACACAGGGGCTCACACATTTTGTTGATGTCATACTTTTGAATGTCATTTGGGTCACGTGACCCTCTTTTATGGCTGACTCTGGATATATGCCTTTTTAATACTAATACTATGTATGTTTATATGTCCTTTTTCACTTCTATGTATAAATAAAATATGACAATATTTTAAACCAATATTGATGGTCCAGTCTGCCTTCAAAGTCTGACCTAGGTTTTTCTTTTGTGTTTAAACTATCTATATCTATGTTGGGTGTATACACAGTGGTAAATGACAGCCCACTCCCTCTCTCCTCCTCCATGCCCACTAACCAGCTAAACACAATGGGGGTGGGACATTACATGTAGATTAATGGAGGCTTCACCTCCCTCTTATTTTAAGACACAGGCTGGAGGGGCATCACACAGCCTGTGACTGGCAGAAATCCACCCAAACCATGTTATTGCCAAAAAATAATAGAGATTTGATTACAAATACATACTTGTATAACAATTTAAAAGAGTTTATTGTTATTATTTGAGACCAGCAGCAGAGGACAGACCAGCAGCAGAGGACTAGAAGCTCCTCCTCTTTAGGTTTCCCTGCAGACAGGCTGGTCATGTGCCAGCTGTATATTGATTAGGAAAAAGCTACTTTTTAAAAAAAAGAATTACAGTTCCATCATACAGAAATAGAAGGGACAATGTAAATTAAGCAGTGTGTGTTTAGTATCACTTTAATTGCTATATTCCACAACAGGAATCTGCCAGGTATGAATCTGATTGGTGATGTAACACAGATGTTTCCTCCTTCAGGTGCTTTAACATTGTAAATGAGACTCAATTGGAACTTCTTGAATTAGACTTATCTTGCCGGGCTATAGGCTATAGGCTCCCTGTGTGACAGTGCGATTTTGGCCCAGTGTTGTCACATGGAGTAAGTCCAAGTACGAAGTATTCCCTTAAAGTCCTGGCAGAGAGATTGCCAGTGGAAAATTGTATGAAATACTTGCCATAATATTACTGTCCTGGTGCCAATTCTAAGCAGCATACATGTGGAAAAACAGAAAATTGTATGAAATACTTACTATAATATTCCTATCCTGGTGCAAATCCACATGTGCTGTAAGGTAAATTGTTTACTGGTTGACTTGTTGCTTAGGCATACGCGTTGAACAAACTTTTCTCTGATCCACAGAGAGAATTACCTGTTGGATCAGAACCGATGGAGCATCTGCAAGGAACCAGAGAATGTTGTTCTGTGGAATGTTGTCCTGTTCTCCATTACGCTGGGAATCTCTGCCATTGAGGCAGTCCTGTGTCTCATACAAGTCATCAATGGAGTCGTCGGGGTGATCTGTGGCACCTGCTTGAGAAAAAGGAAGGTCAATGTAAGTCACTTTTAGCAATGGCCATTCCTGCAGAATAAGGGGCTGTTCACACGTATCTGTTCTACTAAATGAAAATGCACTGATAGCTATAGCCACCCACCATAACATGACAACCCACTTAATATTGAGTAGGCCCCCCTTTTGCTGCTAAAACAGCCCTGACCTATTGAAGGCATGGACTCCTCTAGACCTCTGAAGGCATACTGTGGTATCTGGCACCAAACTGTCACTAGCAGATCCTTTAAACCTGAATATCAGCTTTTGCAACACTTTGCATAGTTTGTTTGGGCCAAGATTGCCTCACATGTTAGTGAGGGACATAGTTCATATGGGCCAGCTTGGCCCAAACAAACTATGTGAAGTGTAGCAAAAGTTGGATTTCAGCTTTAAGTCCTGTAAATTGTGAGGTGGGGCCTCTATGGAACAGACTTGTTTTTCCAGCACATCCCACAGATGCTCAATTGGATTGAAATCTGGAGAATTTGGAGGCCAAGTAAACTCCTCAAAGACACTTTTATGGTTCAGTTCCCTTGTGCCCCTTGTAGGTGCTTTTGGCTGTGGACACGGGTCAGCGTGGGCACACTGAACAGTCTGCTTCAACGCAGCCCTATATGCAACAATCTGCAATGCACTATGGTTTCTAACACCTTTCTATCAAACCCAGCATTGGCCTTTTCAGTAATTTAAGCTACAATAGCTCTTCAATTAGATCAGACTATACAGGCCAACCTTCAATCACCACGTGCATTAATGAGCCTTGGCCCTCAGCAACCCTGTCGTGGGTTCACTGGATTTCCTACCTTGGACCACTTTTGGTTGGTCCTGATTACTGCAGACCAGGAACATCCCACAAGAGCTGCACCTTTGGAGTTGCTCTGACTCAGTTGTCTAGCCATTACAATTTGGCCCTTGTCAAAGTCACTCAAATCCTTATGCTCTCAGCTCACCCATTTTTTTTCTGCTTTCAACACATCAACTTGAAGACAACATGTTCACTTGCTGCCTAATACATCCCACCCACTTTTAGATGCCATTGTAATAAGATAATCAATGTTACCTGTTACTTTACCGGTCAACCTGTCAGTCAGTGGTGGCCCGTGCATTAAGGGTGCATGGGCGCCGCCCCCCCATCCATGCGTCCGGCCCCTTGATCTACATACAGAGTGCCGGACCATGGATTCCAATGGGGGGGTGTCTTTTTTTTTAAGCACGTGATTAGAGCCAGAGGCTGTAATAGGCTTCAAAAAAGGATGGTCTTGGGGCGCAGAGCACTGCGCCCTGAGCCCACCCAGTTGTGTGACCATAGCGACTGAATATTCGCTTTCGCCAAAATGATCCTCCTCCCGGCCAATCAGGAAGCAGTCTGGGACCTGTCGCCCAATTGCCTAAAAGGACAGGCAATCCTATTGGATGCCTAGAAGGAGGGAGGAGGATCACGCTAGGACATGCAGCCGCCGCCCATAGGACACGCTGCCGCTGCCCGTAGGACACGCTGCCTGCCCGCCCGCTACCCACACTTCCACCAGACAACACATCTTGAGTGTGTGCAAATGCCCAAAGCACAAAGAGTGACATATGTCAGAAGCAGAAGTTGTGCTCCTGTCAATCTTAAAGCAGAGTTCCATCCAAAAGTGCAACTTCCGCTGGTCGGGTCCCCCCCCCCTCAAGTGTCATATTTGGCATCTATCGGGGGAGGGGGAAGAGGACACCTGTCTTTAGACAGGTGTCCTTTTCCACACATCCGGAAGCTCAGGGCGGCGCCCGCTGCCGTCAGCAGCCGGACTCCCTCCTCCTCCGCCACCGCCAATGAGAGAGCACAGCGGCGGTTCACACCTATGCAATAGGGACCTGGCCTTGAAGCCTAACACCTACACATCCGGGTTCCCTTACCCTCAATGACAGCAGCAGCACTCGTCCACCGATCCAAAGATCGGCGGTGGTGCTGACATCCCTTGACTCCAGGACAGGTAAGTGTCCTAAAGTTAAAAGTCAGCATCTACTGTGTGTGTAGCTGCTGGCTTTTCATTTTTGAAGGGGCGGCGATGGGGGCTGGACCTCCGCTTTAAAGTAGAAGTAAGCCCATTGATTTAGCAGTTTCAAAAAACAGTTACATTCCCGGCCCGTGCTGGGAATGTAACTGTCACATTGGTGGTGCTCTCAACAAGCTCTCGCATGTGCAGCGTCATGGCAAAGCTTTGCCATTCAGAGCACAGAATGCACTGTGCAGCGCTCAGTGCATTGCAGAGTGTTTGTTGGGGTGAACACCCTGCAAATTCAGGTGTTCGGCAAATGTTCAGCCCAAATTCATGCTTGGGCCGAACCGTTCGCCCATCCCTATTCCTCAGTTAGTGCTGATCCCGCTCTTCAGTCTGTGGAATAATACCATTTGCTGTTCAGGGTGGTCATGGTTGAGGAGGATGCTCGGACTGGTCAGGGTGAAAGTGATAAGGAGTTCTCTTGTGATCTATGTTTTAGGCTCCATTTACACGGACGCTGTTTCAACCTCCCCTGAACGTTCTATCTAGACAGCTAGAAACCGGCTTCTAAAACGTCCATTTTGCCGCGTTTTGCATGCCGCGTTTAGCCGTGTTTTGCCGCGTTCGCATCTAGGAGCGTTTTTGAAAAAAAAAATTATTATTATTTTTTAAAATGTAAACGCCTGTAAACTAAACGCTCCTAGACGTGCGTTACCGCGTTTTAAAGCAGTTTGGCATTTCAAATGCCTCTAAACTGCCATCTGAACCCAATTTTTTGCGTTCCAAAAAAAAAGATAACATAGAGGAGAGTTCAGGGGCAGCTGAAAAAAACGCCCAAATGCCTCCATCCATTTACCAGCAGCAGTGTAAGGCCTCTTGCACATGATACTCCTGTGAGCATCTACTTTTTCAGCCATTTTTATATATATATATATATATATATATATTTTTTTTTTTTTTTTTTTTTTTTTTTTTTTTTTTGCGCATATGTGCGTATTTGCATGCAAATGTGTACAAACTTATTCTCGCGTTCGCAATATGGTATGGCCATTTGCACGCAAACACACACATATGTGCGCATGAGGTGTAAATTACTGACCAAAAATTAAATTTTTTCTATTTTTTTTTTCCTAAAGAGTGCACAATGTTTGTTTATGCACCTGTGTGCATAGGCACATTACAATGAATGGGCTGTATTTTAGCTCAGTAAAAAAATAAGCTGTACTGAGCATTTTTAAGCTGCAGTGTGCAAGAGGCCTAAATGGGGCCTTACCTGGCACTAAGGTAAAGGGAAAGATTTTTAATGATGCCTATTGGAAAGATTTAACCACTTGCTCTCCAGAAGGTTTACCCCCCCTTTCATGACTGCATTACTTTAACTGACAATTGCGCAGTTGTGCAACGCTGCACCCAATTAAAATTGATGTCCTTTTTCCCCACAAATAGAGCTTTCTTTTGATGGTATTTGATTACCTCTGCATTTTTTATTTTTTGCGCTATAAACAAAGAAAGACTGAAATTTAACGCCTTCAGATCCGCGCTACAGCCGAAAAATGGCTACAGCGCGGATCTCAATTGCCGGGTGGACGTTCATGGACGTCCGCCCTTGTGCACTGGGAATGGTTAGATCTGTGGTGGCCCGGCCAGTTCCGCCCCCCCCCCCCACAGTTAGGACACACATAGGGAACACAGTTAACCCCTTCACTTCCCCCTGCAGGTTAACCCCTTCCCTGCCAGTGACATTTATACAATAATCAGTGGATTTTAAATTTCTAATCGCTGTATAAATGTCATTGGTCCCAAAAAAGTGTCAAAAATTTCTGACATGTCCACCCCAATATCAAAGTCCCGATAAAAATTTGCAGATCGCCGCCATTACTAGTAAAGAAAAAATAATAATAAAAACACCATAAATCAATTCCCATAGTTTGTAGACACGATAACTTTTGCGCAAACCAATCAATAAGCGCTGATTGCAATTTTTTTTTACCAAAAATATGTAGAAGAATACATATCGGCCAAACCCGATGAATAATTTTTTTTATGTTTTTTTTTGGATATTTATTATAGCAAAAAGTAAAAAAAAATTATTTTTTTTTTCAAAATTGTCGCTTTTTGTTTGTTTATAGCGCAAAAAATAAAACCCGCAGAGGTGATCAAATACCACCAAAAGAAAGCCCTATTTGTGGGAAAAAAATTAGAAAAATGTTGTTTGGGTACAACGTTGCATGACCGCGCAATTGTCATTCAAAATGCGACAGCGCTGAAAGCCTAAATTTGGTCTGGGCAGGAGGGGGGTTTAAGTGCCCAGTAAGCAAGTGGTTAAAAAAAAAAACAATATTTCTTACTAAAAAATCTAATTTCTTCATCAGTTTAGGCCAATATGTATTCTGTATGTATGTTTTTGGTAAAATAAATCTCAATAAACATATATTGATTGGTTTGTGCAAAAGTTATAGTGTCTACAAACTATGGGACATATTTATAGAATTTTTATTTTTTTTTACTAGTAATGCTAGATCAGCCACTTATGGCGGGACTGCGACATTGCGGTGGACAAATTAGACACTAAGTGATTCTTTTTGGGGACCATTGACACTGATACAGTGATCAGTGCTAAAAATATGCACTATCACTGTACTAATGACACTGGCAGGGAATGGGGTTAACATCAGGGGTTAAATGTGTTCCTAGGGAGTGTTTGCTAACTGTGAAGGGGGTGCTTGTACTGTGGGAAGGCAGCGATCCGTGTTCCTGCTTTGCAGAAACACAGGATCACAGCCTTTCCAGGATCACAGCCTTCCAGCTGTGTCCAATCACAGCGGGAGTTGGTCCCCAGTGGTGTGTGTGCGCTCTCCAGACCCGGAAGTGCAGAATCACGTACAGGTTTGTTATTTTGCACAGGGGAGCCGCTTTGCCGCCATATATGTACAGTATATGATCAGCAAGCAGTTAAAGTAGGGTTGCATTGATACCGTTTTATTGGAAAGTATGAGTACTGATACTTTTGGTCAAGTACCCGCCGATACCAAGAACCGATACTGTGTGGTGCAATTTGCACCAATACAAATAAATTGTCGCAAATCGCACTGCAAAGAATCTCATGCTATTTGAACAGGATTGCTCTGCAAAGAATTGCATGCGATTTTCCCCACTGCTCCTGTGTGTGTGTGAGTGTGTGTATAGAAAGGAAAAAGTGCCATCTAGTGGGCAGTTTAAAAAATGTTAGAACTCACAGTACATATTTGGCCACATACAAAATAATCTACCTAGGCGTCCCGGTCCGCCGATGATAGCAAATCAGAGCTGCTGGAGGTGCTCTGATGACAACAAGGGATTACCTGACTTTGAAGGAGTTTCCTCTCATTTCCTCTTTGTGGTCACGGAAGAGGAAATGAGAGGACACAGATGCTAAACCCTCCCTCATTCTATCTAAAATGTAAGAAAAAAAATTGTGTGCTTTTACTTCTACTTTAACGCTACTATATAAGATAAAAGCTGGGTATTCTGAAAACCTGTTGTAATCATTGTGTGTATTTTTTTCAGACTGCTGTTGCCTGAAACACCGGGATAAGGAGTCTTCTTGATACATTCTTCTCTGTATTAAAAGTTAACAATATTATATTTGGAGGGGATATCTATATTTTTCACGTTTTTTTTAGACATGTGTGAATGTGATTTTCTTTATGTGAAAGATTTTATCAGCATATTTTTAATATTTTAGAAATCGTATTCTGCTTAGAGTTTTCATTATGGAAGTCAGACAAATGTGTTTATTATATACTGTATGTATACTGCACCTCTAGCTTCAAATGAATGTATTGCATTGTAAGCTTTTAGAAGTAATGTGCCTACTATCCTTAAAGCATAACTAAATCCAAGAACAAAAATGTAATAAATTGCAGCTTCCAGCCCTTAGGCCCTCTTCACACAAGCAGTCCAATCAGGCCTGCCTGTCCATTTTTCAGGCAGACCCAATCGGACCCTTCATTCTTCTCTATGAAATGGCGGATGTAAATGAACGTATGTCCATTTAGACCCTCCTACCTTCAATCTGATTTGTTCCAGCAAAGACAAATGGAAGAGGATCCGTTCCCCTCTGTCAGGCTGGATTGGACGCAGTCAGGCATAAATGGACAGCTGGTTTGTTTACATCTGACCACCCATAGAGCTAAGTGGGCTGTGTCCATGTCCACTCTTCATAAGCAGAGCAGACATGGTCCATTCATCCGCCAAATTCTCTCATCAACGTGCAGATCCCCTGCTAAGAAAACTGACTTGGCCCATATGAAAGGGGCCTTAGATATGGTGGCTGCATTTATTTAAAAGTTTTAGGCTAAGAATTTTTTGAGCAAGAACAGAAAATACCTGTTGGTCTTTTCAGAAATGCTGTGTCCTTGTCACTTCCTGTGAGACAAACAGAAAGCAAAAACAATGTTATCTTTTTTTTTACTTAAACTACTTATCCCCACACTCCCATGTGATAGATGAACAAAGGCCGGTATGCTTGAAGTCCAGCCTTGGTGGCAACCATGGCTCCCTCCATAGATACAGTGGAGCAGTGAGTGTAGCCACCTAGGGACAGGAAATGTGTTATTCTCAGGATTACCAAGTGAAAATAAAGAAAATAAAGCCTGAGAAAACTAAACTACTGCACCCACTTTATCTAAGGACTGGTAGTCTGCAAATATTACATTTTTGTTTTGGGATTAGATACTCTTTAATTCATTTTAAAAAATGTTGTTCTTCCCTCTGATTTAGCTTAGTTACAGAAGAATGACTTTTCCTGAGCAAACTCCTGCCATTCCACCATCCAATGAGACTTATTGGACTGTGGAACACCAGTTGGCAGGTCTTGGCTGTGAAGTCGTAAAAAGTCAGATCCCAGTAACAAAGAGAAAGTACAGAGTTGGATAGGAGGTACCACGTGTCAAAATCATCCATTGTGATCAGTAGGGCTGCACCGCAATCACAAGCCAAATATTTGGCAATTTTATAATAAAAACAATAAAAAAACAATCATTAGAAAGTGGCAGTTGCAGTTCCTAAACACCTCCTAGCTGCTGCTATAGCTCCCTGATGTGTGGCATCTGATGTAAACAGGTTTTACTCATGTAAATGCTGCATTATGTGCCAATTATATGGGCAATTCTAAAACTCTTCTCGTTGTCAACAACGTAAATAATGCCTATTTTATTGTACACAAATAAAACATTGTACATACAAATATAACTGAACAGCACAGAAACACAAAAAGCTTCTGATTTCGGGTCACTAACTATTCCTATTCTACTGGATCTTAGTTCTGCCTTTGATACCGAAGACCACAATCTTTTACTCTCTTGTCTTAATACCATATTTGGAACCTCAGAATTGGCTCTGAAATGGATTCAATCATATCTCATTGATTGATGTCACTTTGTTTCTCTTGGCGAATTCCAGTCTGATGTTGGTCCAGTCAAGTACGGTGTTCCTCAGGGCTGAACCGTGGGTCTCTTACTTTTTAGCATTTCCATGTTTCTAAGTGGCCAACTGCTTAGATCACACAGGCTCAATTATCATTTCTATGCTGATGACACTCAGATATACATCCACACTAAACCAGATGCTACTTTGGCTGCTTCTCTCCTATCTAACTGTATTTGTGATATAAAAACTTGGATGGCCCATAATTTCCTTCAATTAAACTGTGAGAAAACTGAAGTCATGCTCATTGGCGCCCCCCCCCCCCCCCCCATCAATTACGTAAGGCTAGTCCTAATAGCTTACCTATATATGACACTGTACTTGAGTTTCAGTCTAAATTTAAAAATCTATGGGGTGATATCGGATGCTAATTTAACCTTCAATCCACATGTACAAAATGTTGTCAAAACATATTTTTTCCACTTGAGAAACATTTCTCGGCTGTGGCTTAAAAGCTGGTCCATACATTTGTGTTCTCCCGACTTGACTTCTGCCATGCTCTACTCACTGGTGAACCTAAATCCACTATTAATCGACTTCTATAGGTTCAAAATTCTGCAGTCAGAATCCTGACTAGGTCTGGTGCAAGTGATCATATTACCCCTATCTTAGAGCCCATGCACTGGCTGCCAGTCAGGATTTGCATTGATTTTAAAATAGAGTGACCAGACGTCCCCGGTTTCAGGGGACAGTGCCCGAATTGAGGACACTGTCCCCGGACCAAATCTGTCCCCGGTTTCGTCCCTTGATTGGATTTGAACAATCTGAATTACACCCCCCCCCCCTGCTGCTCCTACTAGCTTGGGGGGGCGGGGGGGGTTGTAATTCCCGCATGCCACCCGCCTGCCTTTCCTTGCCCAGAGGAGTAATCTTCCTCTGCTCAGTTCTGCTCCCCACCCAGTAGTAGCCAGGGGCCGAGGAGAGGCTGTGAGGTGGGCAGTGGTAGTGATAGGCAGAGAAAGGCAGCTGAGCTCAGCTGACCGTATCCAGCAGCAGGCACAGAGAGGAAGCAGAACCAATCGTGGGGCTGCCAGTGCCTTCAAGGCTTCTACACAGGTGTGCTTTGGGGGTGTCTCTCTGGCATAATGGATGGTATCATAACTCACCAGCAGGCATTCTATCATGACTCTGGCTAGCATTGCATTGCCACAGTGTGTCACATGTCATGGCTGCTGGGATAGGGATCTGTGCCTTCCCCCACTAAAAGCAACCTCCCCACAGTAAAACACAGGTTAGGCACACATTTAACCCTTTGATTGCCCTAGATGTTAGCACCTTCCCAGCCAGTGTCATTAGTACAGTGACAGTGTATATTTTTTAGCACTGATCACTTTATTAGTGTCACTGATTCCCACAAAGTGTCACTTAGTGTCCCATTTGTTCGCCGCAATATCGCAGTCCTGCTATAAGTCCATGATTGCCGCCATTACTAGTAAAAATAAAACATGTCCCCGGATTGCATTTTAAAAATGTGGTCACCTTATTTTAAAATCCTCTTGCTCACCTACAAGGCTCTTCATGACTTGGCACCCCATTATCTCTCTGAACTTTTATTAACTTACTCCCCCCCCCCCCCCCCCCCGTAACCTCCACTCCTCAAATTTTGGTTTGCTCTGTGTCCCCCCTACTCACCTAGACTCGATAGGGGACAGCCTTCTGCTATGCTTCAAAGCTATGGAATTCACTTCCTAAAAACATCAGAGAAATCATCTTCTCTAAACTCATTCAAATCAAATCTAAAAATGTTTTTCTTTAGACAAGCTTTCATTCAATTGTCCCTTTTTCCTTTATGTTGTGTTATCCTGTGTATTTCTTGTGTTTTCCTTGTAAAGTGCTTTCAGAAGCCACTTTTAAAGGCACTTTATAAAATAAAGTTTATTATTATTATTATAAGGTTCTTGTGAAACTTTGAGGGCAATGTGTACAAAATCCACAAACGTTTAAAATGTACCACCAACTTTATTACAAAATATGTATAAAAAAAGGGTCGGTCCAATACCTGGAGATGTTCTCAATAAACATCATCCTCCGGATATGCTTTGATAAGTCACCCAGCTATGGACTATCATATGGATATTATGTATAATTGTATTTCATCAGCAAATGTGCTTTTATGACTGATAGCCAACTGTGTTTTTTTTATACATATTTTGTAATAAAGTTGTCATACATTTTATGCTGTTGTGGATTATTGTACACATTGCCCTCAAAGCCCCACGGGAACCTTATATTTGTGTGTATATTGGATTTAGGGATGGTGACAATGTAGGAACCAAACCACTCTCCTTTTTTTGGATCTACAGATAAAACATTGGACAATCAATCATAGACATTAACATGATGGCATGAAGGCAATATTCAATTGTCTAATAATTCCAATAAAGGGTTTTGTTGGGGTATAGTTATCAGTCTCACAAATTAAATTTATCTCCGGGTTTTTAATCTTTTCTCAAAGACAGTTACCATGGTGGAAAGAGCAGCTAATATGAGTGTCTCTGAGCCATCATTGACTAAACACTACCATCTAGTGAAACAAATTCAGAATGATTTGAAATTAGGACACAGCAGATTGTCGTAAGATGAGTAGCAATGGGTGTATTAAATGTTTGAATTATTTGGAATTTATAGTCCAATTTGGAATTGTTAGGGTGCAACATGTAACATGTTTCTGCTCCTGCAGTGGCTCTGACATCCCTGTAAATAGTGAACTTATCCTTTAACCTTTACCCTCTATATGGGATACTGAGAAAAAAAAGTTTAGAATTTGATAGCAGACATATATTATGGTTTGTTCCTTGCAATTGACTTCTGAGTTACATTATGTGTTCTCATTGACTAACAGGCAGGAGGGTCATGTGAAAGTGACCTAGCTGAAAATGATATGTACATCAGGGTGTCTCAAATTATGGGGTTCATAAAGGATTCCAGATGACTGCTAAAGGCACTAACACCTCTGTGTCTACATTGTTTTGATAGTTACAGTTTTAGTCTTCTGTATATGTAGCCATGTGCTCCCTTGAGAGTGGCTGGTAGTAGTGGTTCACCTTACAGCTGCCCTCAATCACGCCATATATCACGCATCTGGAGACACTGAACAGGTCAGCTCTTGTTTTTGTTGTTTCATTTAGGGGGAATAACTAGGATGGGGATAAGGGATGACTATGGGATGCCCAAAGAATTATGATACACAAACTCCATATACAGTACTGTATATGCACACTTGCACTGCAGACTCTCCCTCTGCAGACTGTTACTCCTCACAACTTCTCCAGCACTTCACTTGCTGACCGTTTCTCTCACAGTTCTCTCTCTCTACACAGAACTTGCAGCTTTACACTTCTTTGCTTCTCTCCAGCTCAGAACTTAGTTGCCTGAAGGGAAATTTATCAGGCTTCTCTATGCCTTTCTCTTCACCGCTGTTAGCACATGGTGAGGCCTACCCTATTTCAGCAGGACCTCAGGAACACAAGCCAGGGATCACAGGCCCCTGAATGTGCAGCAAAATACTTGAGTGCTAACTGGGCCTTTGACAGACTACAACTTCCAGCCCATCTCTCTTCCAGGTCCCATCAACCTGCTCTCTTGTAGTGGCTCTCCTTTCCCTTGAATGACTCCCAAGGCTCCCACAGACTGTACACTATTCCTCTCCCAGCCTGCTCCAGCACTTTCTCCTCCAGTCCCAGGAACCGTCACTCACTTTAAAGTCTCTCTCTCCTCCTATAGCACTTCTGTGGGGTGGGGGGGGGACCCCATGGGAAGAGAGAGAATGATCAGACTCTCCCAAACATTTATCTTCTCACCAGCCGCACCTTCTTGGCCAGCCTCACCAGGGATTGGCTGAGGTCAAATAAATATTCATAATCTAGTTACTGACCCTCCTACACTATTTCCGGAACATTCTTCCAAAGGCAGGCAGAAGCAATCAGCCAGCAGGTTTAGGGATGAACCTGATCAGACCTAGCACATAAATTGCAGCTCAGCAGGCTACAGCAGAGCTGTACACAAAATTAAGCCAGTCTATGTAGGGGGTGCTACTTTAGCGTAGATTGACTTTTATTCCCACCTAGTGCTTTTAGCAGAATAACTTATTAATATAAATGATGAGAAAGTATCAGTTTATTTATCTCTGCGTGTTGTAGAAGAATTGGCAGTGTTTGCATTGGGCACAGGAGGTGTGCAAACATCATTACATCATGAGAAGACCATCTGTGCTACCATAAGTGTAAAGTTTTATTTATTTAGTTTATTAAATAAACCAGATCTCTAATGTTAATTTATAATGGTAAGCAGGTATCACTATCTGCCCTGCACTGCACTATATAATGCAATGTTAGTACTCACCATATTTTACATCTCAGTCATAAACCGCCGGCCATGATGTGGAGCACAGGGTGTGCCGCAGAGTTCTCCCTGCTCAAAGCAGAACTTTGTGTTTGGAGGAAAAATCAGGTCAGATCACTTTTCGAGGTCACTTTATCAGGCCCACCTGATGGTTGCTTTTTCTTCTGCGCTTTTATTTATAAGAATAGTAAGCAGTGCACCCCTGGCTTCATTGTCTGAAGCCAGCAGAGCTCCAAGCACATGTGTATTGCATATTGCTGTGCTTCATAAATGTTAATTTTTTAAAAATTCAGTGGTATGACCATGCTGCTGCTTCATAAATGTCCCTCTATGAGTATATATGGATTGTATTTAATAGTATATCATGTGTCTGATCATATCTGTGCTTATATTTTTAATTTATTGGTACCCTGGGGTGTGTTTTCATAACTGGTGGCCCATTTATTTCACAAACAACTATTGGTTTGAAAAATGTCTATAAGATAAATGTTTCTGATGTCTAGTAAATTAAATAAAGCTGGGAATATAAGTCTTGGTGGTGTTGGAAGTTTGTTTTCTATGCTTGGGAGGCTGAGCATGGGCCTCTGTTCCTCTGCTCACGTATGTGACTACGTTAAAGAAAACCCGCCATAACAGAAATATGGGGGTTGCCATTGCTGATTTTTATATTAAATAAAATTTCTTGCCTTGCTATTTTATAGATCTTCTGTTTATAGTGTTTTTGAGTCAGCCATCCAAAACAGGAACGTACAGTAGATCAGAAGCACTGACTACACTACTGCATGGTCCTTGTAGGCCTGTGACTCTGAATAGCCTAAAGCTGACCATAGATGGATAGAATTTGGATATATGAAAATCCTTAGGAAAAGTCTTAGGCCGACCATACACAGTGCACATTTCCTTCCTGCAACTACGGGCGAGTGAAGCCATCCTCACTGGGAGAAGACAGTAATTATTGCTAGTGGTTATAGTAGCCGCTAGCAATAATCGTAAGAAAATCTGGCAGGCTGGTTGTACCCGAGTTTCTGCTGAACTGCCTGAGATTCGAACCGTGTATGGCTGGCCTTAGGAAAATTTGTCTTTAAAATCTCAGTACATTCATTTGTCATTCAAAAGATTTTGTTGGCTTTTAACATTTGATTTTGGAATGAATGGGCTTTACTGAAGGAAAACCATATACACTGTTAGAAATGTGTTTGTTCGAGAAAAGATTTCCATCATGCAGGGCGATCCGACTTCAGGGGTGACTCGAAGCCACCTAGCACAGCATGACTTCAACGCGGCTTGCAGAAGTCAATGCAAGTCGCTTGAAGCCGCCCCTAAAGTGGTACAGGAAACTTTTTCTAAGTCTTGACTTGAGTCGCTCCTATTAGAACAGTTCCATTGCACGGCATGGAGCACGACTTGTCAGGTGACTAAGTCACCTGACAAGTCACCCCTGTGTGAACCGGGTCTAAAACGAACGTCAATTTTACCCCACTAATGATTACAACTTTATTGGAGCCTTCTTTTTGCTAAGAATTTTCGTTCGCAACTCTGCCCATCTATGGCCAGCTTGAGAAAGCCAGACAAACAACATTTTTAGACGGAGATCAGCAATAGAATTTTTTTTATTTATCTCATGACTGGTGTCCGTAACTTTTGATCTTGGTTTTATGCTTCCCTTATTGTTGTTTCACAATCCATTTAGTAAAAGATAAGAAATCATTCTATTATCTTATGCCCCATACACACGATCTGAAAATCGGATGACAGATTGTCCGTTTTTTTTTGCATGCTAATCTGAGATCGAATCGGAAGAGTGTACTAAAGTCACGGAAATTCTCCTACGACAGAATAAAAAATCTGAAGTGGTCATGTGTTGTAGTATATTTGTATTGTATTTTCGGACGACAACTGTACTGATTAAACGAAAATGGTACGATCTGGTATCATGGTATCATCAAAATTTTCATGCATGTCCGTTCGAATAATATCTGATGAACTGTCACGATTGACTCTCGTAAGCTGTGCACTATAAATCCGATTATCATACGATCGCATCCGATTTTCGGATCGTATGTATGGCCCATTAGACCAGATTCTGTACAGCCAACAGTCTCACTGCATTTTGCCTATTCAGGAGACAGTCCAGTGTCAAAGACTCTTCAAAGTTCACCCCTGGACCTACTTAACCACTTGCCGACCGTCAATCGGCAATTGACGGTGGCAAAGTGGCGCTGTAAGGCGAATCGCCGTCATATGACGGCGGCCGCCAGATCGCGCACAGTGAGCGCGCGCGCGCCGCCGGAGGCGCGCCCGCGCGCTCACTGTGTCCGGGGAGGGCCAGGGAGCAGGTGCAGCGGCTTCGATTGCCGCCGACCACCCGCGATGCCCCCCCCCGGAGCGAAGGAGCGGAGGTCCGTGTAAGTAAACACGGACCTCCGCTCTGTGTGAGGGGGAAGGGCTGTGATCACAGCCTTCCTGTACGTGCTAGACCGCCGGCGGCAGTATACTGCCGCTAAGCGGAATGTCGCGGTGAAACGGTGGCAGTTAACGGCTAACTGCCAGCCGTTCACCAATTCATCCAGGTCCCCACTTGAAACTTCTCAGAAACTGTGACCTGACAGAGGACTTATCCGTTTTACGTCACTCTGACAACCGACATGTCTTAGACCAGATTACCCGGTATGTATGCTAGGCTTTTAGCCTACGCTAGCATACTATTAGCCTAAATATCACGTGT
>BLSH010173888.1:169528-200597 GCA_018402905.1 Glandirana rugosa | reverse complement strand
GGGGTCCCCCCCCCCCCCCCCGCTACCAGGCAGTCCAGTTTGCCAGCCCTCATTTTCCACTTCCAAAATGCGAGTAGGTGGAAAATTTGAGGTGATATATATAAAATAAAAAGAACACACACGCACAAATAAATGTAAACAAACATTTTAAAATGTATTAAAATCAGGGCGGTGTTAGGGGCATAGTGGACAGTGTCTGGAGAGCAGTGGATGGTGTCAATCAGTAGGGTAGTGAATGGTGTCAGTAGTTTTCTATTGTTTTTATTTTTGTTAGGAGCCCCATTGGGAGGATTTGATGAAATATTAGGGGTCTAAACAGATCCCTGATGTTTCACTTTTGAGACAGGGAAAGGGGCTGAGGACAGAGGTTCCCCAGTTCCTTTCTCTGCAGCCTCAGCTGCACTGGACAGTGAATGAAAGAGGAATGCTCTGTGCTGAGTGGCTTCCTGTTCATTCACAAACTGATGCATAGTTAACACAATTTGCTATGATTCAGTTATGAATGAACATGCTAAGAGATTGGTATTGAAAAAAAGAAGAGGAACATGGACAGTAGGGGCGCTGGTGGTGGCATATACTGGTACTGATGGATTGTATTTTCCTCCTGCAGCCGCTGAATGCCAGGAAGGAGAGGAGAAGAAGCAGACTTTCATTGGTGCAGGAGGAAAATACAGTTCAGGTCCACTTTAGTTATCATCAACATGACCCCAAATGTCTCTCTTTGATAGTCCTAATAATTGTTCATATTATCTTGGAAATTCCTCTCTAATGTTGTACTCACTTTGATCGAGATACCAAACACTTGCTGATCAGACTAATTAATATCCTTTCTTTTTTGTAAGGATGGACTATTGGGGAGAAATTGCAATTTAGTCCAATTAACCACCAACCTTGAATGTTGTCTGTGTAGGGAGATTCCTGGATGTCCAGATTAATAAGGATCCAAATGGTCATCTGTTTACTGATCTATATTGTAAACCATCAGCAGCAAACACTATTCTTCACACCTCTAGTGCCCATCCATACACTCTCAAACAAAGTATCCCATATGGCCAATATTTGAGGCTTAAAAGGAATTGCAGTAACAATGAGGATTTCTTGGCCCAAGCCGGGAAATTTCAAGAATGACTATTAAGAAGAGGCTATAGTAGGAAATGCTTGAAGAGAGCCTTTAATAGAACTAAATCTAAACTAAATCTAAACTAAATCACGAGAATCCCTCCTTTTCTCTCAAAGAAAACGTGATGTGGGGGGACCGACTCAGATCATTACTCGATTTTCATGCAATTCTGAAAAAGCAAAAAAAGTTTTACAACGACATTGGCACCTCTTGAGGGATGATCCAATAGTCTCTAAGTATGTGGGAAAGGGACCCTCGATTACCTTTAGGCGCGCAAAATCCCTTAAAGACCATCTTACACATAGCCATCTAGAAGATCAGTCTCATCAAACTATTTAATCCTTGGCCAACAGGGGTAACAGGAAATGTGGCAATTGTAACTTTTGTGCCTTGGTTTCACAGATAGGTCGGTTCTGTTGCCCAATGGCAAGCAGTGGACCCCCAGGTTCCTTGTAGATTGCCAAATGGTAGGTGTAGTTTACTACACGGAATGCCGATGTAAGGCATTCTACGTAAGAAAAACAAAAAGACCTTTTCATTAAAGAATTCGAATTATGTATACAAGATCAGTAATGGTAAGATGGAATCGGCTATTAGCCGACACATCGGCTTATACTATAACTTTGATCTCGGGTACATGAAATTTTTCGTATTGGAACAAACGGTTGTTACAACTGGAAACAAGGTGGATTTTACAACTGCGGGCAACTAAGGCCCTGGGTTTGAACGAATATATGAGCTACAAATGCTTCTTGTAACCTCTGATGGTAGTTTCTTGTGCCCTCTATCTCAGGCAATTTAGGTGGTATAACCAAGATTGCTTATCCTCAATTTCTTGGAATCCCTGGTATATAAATTTGTGTGGAGTTTCTGCTGTGGTTAAGGGATGGCCTCTGTATGAGGTATAACATGGTTTTAATATCCTCCTCCTTGATGTTCATGATTGTAAGATGTGTCATTATGTGTTGGGGGGGGATTTTGGTGTTTAGGGGGCTGGATCTAGTCACCAGATCCAACAATGGGTGATCTGTTTTAGTCACCTATCTTGAATGCGTGAATCCAATCTTTCTAGTAATCGGATTGGTTGCTTCCAGATGGACCCCTCTCCCTCCTTTTTTTTTATTGGGCCCTTTTCTGGTGCATTAATTTCATCTGAAGTAATGTTTGTTTTGTAATTATATACATAGATTGAGTTAAAATTAACCTAACTTGTTTTGTTTGAGCGGGGTGCTCCCCTTTAACCTCCTGGGTTACACTTGTGGTTGTTTTTCATATATCCGGCCCCTGTTGCGGTTGTTTTTTCGGCTTTCTACACTGGACAACAGCACACACCATGTTTTTGTCCTTTGTTTAACCATATGGAATTATTATTGCTGTTATTTCTCTATTTAGATTTCTGACATGGATTTGTGGCGGGAATTGGCAGCCCCTACTGACTTGGTCCTCCTCTCTTGACCGCCCCCCCCCCCCTCGGTCCCTGCCCGGGTGGGGGGCGTGCACGGAGGGGCCTGGAGGTGTTTGTCTAGTCGCCGCTAGTCCCGCCATTACCGCTAGGAACGGTCCCTGCCTGTGTGACCCCTTTGGGTTGGATCTGGGCCATCTCTGGCCCCTATAATGGACGCCAGATTCCTACCACACAGCGTGTGTCCCGGATGTGTACATTTATAGAGGTCATATGCAGATTTGCCTCCTCTCTCTCGCAGCAGCATCTGTATTTTTCCTATATCATATGTTACATATGTAAGTGTACACACTGTCATGTAAATGATTATGTTTCTTTTGTGTTTTTTGATTTGTTACAATCACATACTATTTGAATGTTTGTTTACCATTTCAGTTGGCTCACACCGCCTGCATCCACCAAAAATAACCACTGAGGAAGCCCAAAGGAAGAAATGCATTGGGTTAGACACAAAACAACACCCCCTCATCTTGTGTTTATGGACCTTTTTTGCCCTGGAGCCTACAATTCTATGGGTTACAAGATGTATGGGGGATTAGTCCAGGTGCAGGGGCATCATAGTCACTATCTGTGATATGGTGTGGATACAAACAGTCATATGTGTATTTTTAACAATAATCATTTTGAGATTTTTTTATATATGTTTTCCAATAAAAGTATATAAATTTTATACATCTCATTTGATTATATTTTTCTGAGTGGATATATCAGTACCTTTAAAGTCCCAATATTTGTTACTTTCCTTTAACAATGCAATTAACCACCAACCTTGAATATTGTCTCTGTAGGGAGATGATATTCATGGCCCTGATCAAATTAAAGGTCAAGCCTTATAGCACAGAATGTATCCTCTGTACCAAGCCTTGTTTACCTTCAAGTACCCTTACATTCTTTCTGTTAGACCCCACCATCCTTCTACTTTGTGAAATCATAAAGTCCCTCTTTCACTTGGCTGTTTTCAAGTGCTACAGCCTCTGGTAGAATCCTCAGCAGTTAACACTCCTATGCTGTGCACTGTGGTTCCATCTGCTGGCCCTATATCACTACAGAACATAGCAGTCTTGCAGGGACCAACGGTAGAAACCATTCTGTGCAGTATGGGACCATGTATCTAACATTCCTAGAAGTGTGTGTGTGGTGGATGTTAATATTTTGGCAGAACAAGTAGTGCATAAACACAGTTGAGTTTGGACTTGCAGCCTGTGAAGAGGCAATCATTTAAGGAGCTTTTTTTGCATTTTTTTTTTTTTGGGTGGGGGGGGTCGCTTACAGCAGGGGTCTCCAAATGGTGGACCACAGGCCAAATCCAGCCCATCGCAAGATTTTTATCCAGAGGTAAGAGGGGACTTTGTTAGGGACTCTGATATGGGGGGGACATTATTGGCCACAAGTTTATTTGGAGTTTCTTTGCTTTGTTTTACAGTTGTTCTAAATCATATCATCCTGATTACAAAAAAAATACCAAGTAAAATGTATGTATCTAAATTTGATTTGTTTGTTTATAAAATTGATTTCTTTTCGGCACACAAAAATTTCTAAAATATGTGATGTGGCCCTCATACTAAAAAGTTTTGGAGATCCCTGCTGTTAGGACAACTTGTCCAAAAGTGAAGTTGTTCTCTGGAAGGTTTTACCCACTTCATGACCAGGCCATTTTTTGCTATTGAGTACTGTTCTACTTTAACTGGCAATTGTGCAGTCATGCAACACTGTACGCAAATGATATTTTTATCTTTTGTTTTCCCCACAAATAGAGCTTTCTTTTGGTGGTATTCGATCACCATTGGGTTCTTCATGTTTTGCTATATAAATGAAAAAAATCTGAACTTTTTGAAAGAAAAACAATATTTTCTACTTTTTGTTTAAAACATATCCAATAAAATCTAATTTTTTCACAAATTTAGGCCAAAATGTATTCTGCTTCATGTCTTTGGTAACAAAAATCCCAAAAAGTGTATATTAACCACTTGATCTCTGGAAGGTTTATCCCCCTTTATGACCAGTCCATTTGTTGCGATATAGCACTACGTTATTTTAACTGACAATCGCGTCAATCTGCTCTCGAAAGCAGGTACATCTTTCACATTAAATTTAAACTGCAATATACATGAAAAAATAAATTAGTTCTTCACCACAAAAATAGTTAAGTCTTTTCAGGCGTGCCGTGAAAATTTTTACATTTTCTTGGTGCGCCTCAAGACAAAAAGACACACTGTTCTAATGGTTAATCTTCAAATCTCCATGCTAATTACAATAACTAAACAGTTACCTACAAAATATTTTGTTTAAACACACTGCAATACAATCACCAAATATGTGCTTACTAAAAATACACTATTCTTTAACTTTAGGCTTCTGGCTTTGTGGCATATTTGTGACCTGATGCAAAGTCGAATAGTAAAAAAAAAAGTTTTGAACAGGAATCTAAACAGTTATCATCAAGGGAATGAATAAAATCTGTGCTGGAGATCATTCCATGATGTATCAAGCATTTAATTTTATGACATTGTCATGGTAAGTTCTACTGTCTGTTACCTGTAGAGGCTGCGACTGCACCAATGAGAATAGAAGGGACCCCCAGGACTGCAGACAGAGCCCCCGAGAGGTAAGACGTTACCACTGCTTGCTTAGAAGATGAGGCAGCTAGAACTCTCTGAAAATAGATTTGCCATGCAATGCCACCCAGACTCTGAAATGACAAAATGTGAGGGTGAAATATCTGTTATTTCATTTTTATAGATAGTAATGTAAGATGTTTAAATGAAAGGCTATGTGCTTCCTTTTTTATAAAAAAAATTATATATAAAAAAATATATAAAATTAAAACAAAAATGAAGCCCAATTGTACAATCACTTGTCCAAACCAGTAGGGTAGAGGTTTGCAATGATTATGTACCATACCACACACAAGCAACAGATTCATCTGATAGATGTGCCAGTACTTACTGGTAATTTTCTCTATCCCGAAACTATCTTAGATAATACACGTGGTGTCAGTAAATGTACTTGCTCTCACTTGGGTCCTCCAAAGAAATAAACAGGGAGCTTAAATAAAAACTAAACATTTGGAAGGATTTGGCTTGTGGGTGCCTGTGTTCAGTAATGACTTAGGAGGTCAATTTATAAAAATGTAACATGCGTATGCCTGAAAGTAAAAGCCATCAGGAATAATCACCATAATCTGTCTAAAACATTTATTACCTTTATTTGTTAGCTCCATCTTGTGGCCCAATGTGGTATTTGGCTGAAATAACTAAATCTGGAAAATACTGCACCATGTCCACTAGATGGAGCTGATGATCATGTGAAATATAGTGATGGGTGAACAGTTCAGGCTGAGCAGCGTCTGCTCGGGTGTTCGCAGAATCCCTGAATTAAGGGGACATTTGGAAGGCGCTGCACAGTGCATCCTAAGCCTCGATTGGCTGAAACAATGCACCTGACTGCTGGTCAGGTTTAAGGCTTTACCAAATCAGGGCACAGTGAATAGCTGGTTGTTAAGGTACGTGCCAGGAAGCCGGGTGCGGTGTCCTTAGCAATGGATGAGTCATCAGCTGTCAGCAGGCCCGCTGACAGCTGAAGGAAAAAGAAAAACCCATTGCAGGCAATACAAAAATGTGAAAAAAAAGGTGTGGGGGTCCTCCACCCCCAATCCATACCAGGCCCTTTAGGGAGCCCCACACCAAAACAGTATGACGCCCCCTAAAAATCCATACCAGACCCTTAGGTCTGGTATGGATTTTGAGGGGCACCTCCACACCAGTTTTTTTTTTTAAATGGCTTGGAGTCCCCCTAAAATCCATACCAGACCCTTATCCAAGCATGTAGCCTGGCAAACCAGGAAAGGCTCCTGAACCATACCAGGCCACATGCCCTCAACATGGGAGGGGTGCTTTGGGGCGGTGTGGCAGGCGTTGTGATTGATGATGGATCTACATCGGGGGACATTGTTTTTTATTTTTAATAATGGAATTGTCAAAAAAACTGTGTGTTTTTATTTTTCTTTGACACTTTATTTTGGTGAATGAGTAGGGGTACAATATACCCCATGCTCATTCGCATAGGAGGGGGGCCGAGATCTGGGGGCCCCCTCGTTAAAGGGATCTTCCAGATTTCGATAAGCCTCCTGCCCGCAGACCCCCACAACCACCGCCCATGGTTGTGGGGAAGAGGCCCTTTTCCCCATTAACATGGGGACAAGGTGCTTTGGGGCGGGGGGGCAGAGCCCCCCCACCCCAAACCATCTCCCCATGTTGGGGGCCCGTGGCTGGTATGGTTCAGGAGGGGGTTCACTCGCCCCCCTTTCCTGGCCTGCCAGACTGCATGCTCAGATAAGGGTCTGCTATGGATTTTGGGGGGAACCCCATGCTATTTTTTTTTTTAATTTTGGGAACATGGGAGTTCCCTTCAAAATCCATAGCAGACCAAAGGGACCAAAGGTTTCACATTTTTGTACTGCCAGCAACATATTTTTTTCAAGAAAGCTTGCAGCCAGGAAAATCTATTTAAATGCCATTTAAAGCAGGTTCTATACATGGTTCAGATGCATCACGTTACAGGCAGACTAAGGGGACCCCCCAGGCCCTATATTTTAAGGGATTTTTCATTTTTATCGTTTCACTTTAAGTATCATTAAAATTGCTTTGATACATGTACCCCAGGACAATACCCGGGCCCCCATACCCTTTTTATTGCCAATAACTTGCATATAAGCCTTCAAAATGGGGACTTTTGATTTTTCATGTTTGGGTCCAACAGACTTTAATAGGTTTCGCAGTTCGGGTCTGCACTTTTTCCTTCTTCCGGAGTTCTGGTTCAAAACCGAACCAGGGGTGTTCGGCCAGACGCGGCCTATCCATTAAGGGTGCACGGGCGCCACCCCCTCTGTCCTCACCACCCCCTATATGCTATACCGCTCGCTGCCTGCCTGCTCCTAGATGGGGTAAGTGTCCCCAGTACTGTCAGTGCCACAAGCCCCACGGTGGGGAGGAGAGGGGTAGATGGATGCTGGTACCCCTCTGGTCATACTATTTATCCCTCTGGTGATGCTGTATATACCCCTCTTGTGATGCTATATACTCCTCTGGTGATACTATTTACTCCTCTGGTGATGCTGTATATACTCCTCTGGTGATGCTGTATATACCCCTCTGGTGATGCTATATACTCCAATGGTGATGCTGTATATAACCAGATAACAAATAATTCCTGCACTTAAAGAGATGGGGCTGCGCCCAAAATGATAATCGAAGCTATATGCTTAGAATCCTCGGATAGTATGCAGCCTTGCTGCCCTTAATAGACTGGGGAAGTCCAGACACACTAGAAAAAGACAAAAAACACAAGGGAGCACTGGCATAGCGCATTATCCTCAATTGACCATTTAATGTAAAAAAACATAACACAAATGAGTTCAGATTAAAAGCATATCAACACAGTGCAGCCACTGTGTGTTGATATGCTTTTAATCTGAACTCGTTTGTGAGTATGTTTTTATGATTTTACATTAAATTGTCAATTGAGGATAATGCGCTAAGCCAGTGCGCCCTTGTGTTTTTTGTATATACTACTCTGATGATGCTGTATATACTCCTCTGGTGATGCTGTATATACCCTCAGATGAAGTAATGACGAAACGCGTGAGAGCGTGACCATACAGCACCTCTGTCAGAACAGACGACTGAAGTGTACCTCACCCGGGAACATCGCTGGCCGATTGTTAAGACGGGCGGTGAGAGAGGTTATCTCCGGTCGTTTCTTATTCACTTTTTACGCTGATTGCTATTGTTTTAAATGTGAGTGCGCACCCTGCAGAGGGCATGTTTGTAGTGTACTGTTCCAAATAAAGGTTTTAAAGGATAATGCACTAATCGAGTTCCATGTGTTGAAGGGATTTTATGCTGATGCTGGACGGTAGAGGCTTTATACGGGTTAGACTGAAGAGTCCATTCCTAACCATAGCGATTGGGAGACATCGGTCCATGTATTGGGGCTTTTTTCAATTTACCATCTGGTGAGTCTCTCCATATAGGGGGAAAGCCCCTTCCCTTCACATACGGTGTGGTGGTGGACTTTAACTCTGAAGATTCAGTGAACACATGAACTCTAATATTTTATTCAGCGCTTTCTGGACTTATATTTTATATTTTTTATGCATAATCATTTTTTCAGCCATTATAGTTTCTTGCTTTCAATCATTTATTTCGGTTTATTACTGGCATCATGTCAGTGAGGATATAGCGCTGCTATATTCAGTTTATTAGGTATATGATTTTCTGGATGCTGTTTATACTACTCTGATGATGCTGTATATAGCCCTCTGGTGATGCTATATACTCCTCTTGTGATGCTGTATATTTTCCCCTGGTGATGCTATATACTGCTCTGGTGATGCTGTATATACTCCTCTGGTGATGCTATATATTCCTCTGGTGATTCTGTTTACTCTTCTGGTGATGCTATATACTCCTCTGGTGATGCTGTATATACCCCTCTGGCTATGCTGTATATACTCCTCTGGTGATGCTATTTTCTCCTCTGGTGATGCTATATATACCCCTCTGTTGATACTGTATATACTCATCTGGTGATGCTTTATATACCCCTCTGGTGATGCTGTATATAATCCTCTGGTAATGCTGTATACTCCTCTGGTGATGCTGTATATACTCCTCTGGTGATGCTGTATATACTCCTCTGGTGATGCTGTATATACTACTCTGATGATGCTGTATATAGCCCTCTGGTGAAGCTATATACTCCTCTTGTGATGCTGTATATTTTCCCCTGGTGATGCTATATACTCCTCTAGTTATGCTGTATATACTCCTCTGGTGATGCTATATATTCCTCTGGTGATTCTGTTTACTCCTCTGGTGATGCTATATACTCCTCTGGTGATGCTATATACTCCTCTGGTGATGCTGTATATACTCCTCTGACGATGCTGTATATACTCTTCTGGTGATGTTATTTACTCCTCTAGTGATGCTGTATAGACCCCTCTGGTGATGCTACATCCTCCTCGGGTGATCCTGTATATACCCCTCTGATGATGCTGTATATACTCCTCTGGTGATGCTATATATTCCTCTGGCGATGCTGTATATACCCCCCCGGTGATGTTATATGCTCCTCTGGTGATGCTATATATTCCTCTGGTGATGCTATATATACCCCTCTGGTGATGTTATATACTCCTCTGGTGATGCTGTATATACCCCTATCTAATGAGGCTGGATATACTCCTATCTTGCGATGCTGTATACCCTATCTAGTGATGCTGGGCTGTATACTCCTGACACAATGCGTGGCATCTATAAGATGTGGGGCTTATAAGAAGTGGGAGGGGTCAAAAGGAAGGGCGGGGTCTGGGACCCCCCATCCTAAAATTTCACCAGCCGCCACTATATTCGGCCCATCACTAGTGAAATATACATATTAGACAGTTTGCAGTAATGATTTGTGATGGCTGTGTGCATGTATGTCCCATTTGCACAGCAAGCTTGCTATTAACAGATCTAAAAGTCAACTCTGAATCACAACTTCTGTTAGGGTTGTAAAGGAGGACCTGAACTGTGCCACAAAAAGGCAAGCAGAGGGCAACAGACTAATCACCAGTATTACCTGTGGTCTCCCTGCAGTTGACCTTTTCAATAATTACTGACTTACCATGCCTTGTTCTGCACCATGTCTCTGTGTGGAAGAGGCCATCTTGAGTCAGGGTTATGTTTCCTCATGTCAGGGCTGCCCTCTGGATGACAGCGTATACACCCAAATGTCTTGGATCCTGGCAGAATCCTGACGTCTCATGGGTCTAGGCAATGTCCCGGAGCCAAATGATGGAAATTTTGTTTCAGCCCCCAGATGCAGGTCTATGCACCCACTGTCTGGCGGAGTGACCTCCTGCCAACAGTAGATGCATTGTTTCTGCACAGAGGAAGTAGCATTGTACACAACATCAGAGTTCCCCCTGAGAACAATCCCCCAACACTAGGCGCTAATGGTTAATTCCTCTATCCCATTGACACCATCACATTTTCTTTTCATCCTTCCCCCACTGACACCAAGATTTTCTTTCTTCATCCACCAAGGTTCCCTCCCAACCCATTATTAACACCAATGCTTCCTGGAAAGGTGAGGTCACAAAGCTAGCCATGCTGTCTGGCAGAGTTGCTTGGATTACAAGAGTGAATAAACAGAATTTTGGCAAATAAAACAATTCCCATGCATGTATTTCAACCATTTGCATAACTGTTAGCTCAACTGTGAGTTCAGCTTTCAAACTGCTTCATAGCAATACTCTTTGCTGCTGGCAACAGGTAATCTGCCAGATCAAAAAACTTTACTAGTAGCAGTAGGTTCTACCTAATTTTATATAGTTTTGAATATATACAGTATCTCAGAAAAGTGAGTACATCCCTCACTTTTTTGTAAATATTTTATTCTATCTTTTCATGTGACAACACTGAAGAAATGATACTTTGCTACAATGTAAATTAGTGAGTGTACAGCTTGTACAACAGTGTAAATTTGCTTTTCCCTCACAATAACTCAACACACAGCCATTAATGTCTAAATCACTGGCAGCAAAAGTGAGTACATCCCTAGGTAAAAATGTCCAAATTGGGCCCAAAGTGTCAATATTTTGTGTGGCCATCATTATTTTCCAGCACTGCTTTAACCCTCTTGGGCATGGAGTTCACCAGAGCTTCACAGGTTGCCATGGAGTCCTCTTCCTCTCCTTCATGACAACATCATGGAGCTGGTGGATGTAAGAGACCTTGGGCTTCTCCACCTTCCATGTGAGGATGCCCCAGAGATGCTCAATAAGGTTTAGGTTGTGAGACATGCTTGGCCAGTCCATCAGCTTTACCCTCAGCTACTTTAGCAAGGCAGTGGTCGTCTTGTAGGTGCATTTGGGGTTGTTATCATGTTGGAATACTGCCTTGTCGTCCAGTCTCCCAAGGGAGGGGATCATGCTCTGCTTCAGTATGTCACAGTACATGTTGGCATTCATGGTTCCTTCAATGAACTGTAGATCCCCAGTGCTGGCAGCACTCATGTATCCCCAGACCATGACACTCCCACCACCATGCTTGACTGTAGGCAAGACTTGTCTTTGTACTCCTCACCTGGTTGCCGATCTTGGTCTCATCAAACCACAGGACATGGTTTCAGTAATCCATGTCCTGAGTCCGCTTGTCTTCAGCAAACTGTTTGCGGGCTTTCTTGTGCATTATCTTTACAAGAGACTTTCTTCTGGGACGACAGCCTTGCAGACCAATGTGATGCAGTGTGTGGCGTATGGTCTGAGCGCTGATAGGCTGACCCCCCCACCCCTCAACCTCTGCAGCAATGCTGGCAGCACTCATACGTCTATTTCCCAAAGACAACCTCTGGATATGACGCTGAGCACATGCGCTCAACTTCTTTGGTCGAGAATGGCGAGGCCTGTTCTGAGTGGAACCTGTCCTGTTAAACTGCTGTATGGTCTTGGCTACCATGCTGCAGCTCAGTTTCAGGATCTTGGCAATCTTCTAATAGCCTAGGCCATCTTTATGTAGAGCAACAATTCTTTTTTTTTCAGATCCTCAGAGAGTTCTTTGCCATGAGGTGCCATGTTGAACTTCCAGTGACCAGTGTGAGAGAGTGAGAGCGATAACACCAAATTTAACACACCTGCTCCCCATTCACACCTGAGACCTTGTAACACTAATGAGTCACATGACACCGGAGAGGGAAAATGGCTAATTGGGCCCAATTTGGACATTTTCAGTTAGGGGTGTACTCACTTTTGTTGCCAGTGGTTTAGACATTAATGGCTGTGTGTTGAGTTATTTTGAGAGGACAGCAAATTGACACTGTTATACAAGCTGTACACTCACTACTTTACATTGTAGCAAAGTATCATTTCTTCAGTGTTAAGTGGAAAGATATAATAAAATATTTACAAAAATGTGAGGGGTGTACTCACTTTTGTGAGATACTGTATGTGTGTATTATTGCTTTATTTATGTTCAGTCTGGAAGATATAGAATACTGTATGTGAATATTACCTTTTCAGCTAGTAAGCAAAGCGCTAGGCTCTTTTCACATGATTACTTATCCATTCTGTTTTGTTGCTAAAAAAACTTGTTGTTTACAGAGTTCAATAGCTCAAACTCCAGTTTTAGAGTGACTTTAAGTAATTTCTGGCAAATAAATGCCATAGAAGTAATAGTTGACAGCACACATTTTGTGGTGTCTACTCTGAGGTATGACTTAAATTGGATGATGTTTAGTTTGGTAAAGCACTGTGTATAAACAATAGCCTTTACAATGTTTTATTATTTGTTGCATCTTAGTGATGTTGATCTCCTGTAGCTACTTTATCTATACTTCCACTCCATCGATGGATACATGGCATTTCTCAGGGTGTCCTGATGATGACAACAGTGGACTATGCCTACTTGTCGTCCCCATCAGAAGCCCATGTGACAGGATGACAATTCAGGAGCGCAGTTATTGTACAGGAACTGATTGTTGTCATCTTATGGCGGGATGGATTGTTTGGGAGCAACGTTGTGCTGTTTTTTAAAAGTTTTAGATGTATAGTTTGCTAGTTATTTTGTGTCCTATTTTTCATTAAAAAGCAATTTTTTGTAAATTCCAATTAATTTGGTTACTTGTGGTGACGCAGCAGCTATCCCTACCAGGACCCCCCATCGGAACACTGTGTGGAGACCGGCTCTTCTTGTCTCCCATTTTGCTTTGTGGTTGATGGTTATGGGGCTAGTTCTTGGTGCAGGGTTCCTTCCTATTGGAAGAGACGGCACTCCACATAGTACCTTGGCAGTTACACCTGCGGGGTGCCTTGTTCCCTTGGCCATATTTCACACCCACTCCTTCTTTTGTCATTTTATGGCAGCCTTGTAAAGTCCAGGCAATGTCCCAGGAATGAATGATGGAACTCAAGGTCAATAGTCCATCAAAGCACCCTCATGGTAGAATCATCTAGTATTATTTTAATGAAAGCTGCAGGTTAAAATGATTGAAAATTACTTTTGGAAGTATATTCAACTGGAACTTCAACCAAAAGGGGAAGTTCCGCTCTTTCTCCTCCTCTCCAACCCCCCCCCCCTTCACATTCGGCACATATTTATTTTGGAGGGGGGGGGCAAGTACCTGGTGTTGACATGTCACAGGTCCCAGAAAGCTGTGGGACCAATCAAATGACGTGGCTCGTGTATGCGCAGTGCACAGCTGGCTGTGAAGCTGCAGGCAGTCTGAGTTGACTGCCCACACTTAGAATGATGGTGGCCAAAGCCCAGTGAAGAAACCGGCCGGGTGAGGACATCGCTGGATCCTGAGACAGGTTAGTGTCTATTTATTAAAAGTCAGCAACTACAGTTTTTGTAGCTGCTGACTTATATTTTTTTAAATATGACTGAAGCACCCCTTTAAAAAGTTACATTTATGAGATTTTTGCGATTCGGCACTGCGTCGCTGTAACTGACAATTGCGCGGTCATGTGACTTAGTACCCAAACAAAATTTGTGTCCTTTTTTCCCCAGAAATAGAACTTTCTTTTGGTGGTATTTGATCGCCTGTGCGTCATTTCTGATCACCGCTATAAACAAAAGAAGAGCGACAATTTTGCAAAAAAAAACAGTTTTTCCTACTTTTTGCTAAAATACAAATCAAAAAAAAAAAAAAAAATTATTTTCATCGGTTTTGACTGATTTATATTCTTCCTCATATTTTTGGTTTAAAAAATCACAATCGGCGTTTATTGATTGGTTTGCACAAAAGTGGCCGCATTTACGGATGATGAGAATTAATTTCTGGGGTTTTTATTTCATTTTTTATTTTTTACTAGTAATGGCGGCGATCTGCGATTTTTAGCGGTACTGCGATAATGGAGCAGACATGTCGGACCATTTTGACACTTTTTTGGGACCAATGACATTTATACAGCGATCAGAAATGTAAATGTCCACTGATTACTGTATAAATGTCACTGACATTGAAGGGGTTAACCTGCGGGGGGCAGTGAAGGTGTTAACTGCGTTCCTTACATGTGTTCTAACTGTGGGGGAGCTGGGCTACCATGGGCATAAAAGATCTAACTGATCCCAGTGACAGGGATCAGTAGAACTCCTATGCCCCCACTAACAGAGAGGGAACCGCCGTGTTTACATCACCCGCAGATGTGGCCACCCACAGATTGACTTTTTTTACGGCGATTCGCGGGACACGTTCACACTGCCGCCGTGAATATACGGTAGGCAGTGTGGAAGTAGTTAAAAAAAGCTCAGTGCAGCTTTTTTTTTTTTTTTTTACTGAGCTAAAATACAGCCCATTTATTGTAATGTGCCTATGCACACATGCGCTGTGCGTTTTTCAGTAAAAAAAAAATAGAAACATCTGCTTTTTTGGTCAGTAATTTATGCCTCATGCACGCAAATGCACAAATGCACACAAATATGCGCAAATGCACACAAATGCCCATTTACATATTGTGCAGAACTAGAGCGCGAGAATACATTTTTACTGAGTAGATGTTCAAACAGGAGTATCATGTGCAAGGCCTAATACTGTATATAACTATCTTAAATGCCACTTCACACATTCACATGAACTGGTATGGATTCACCCCCGGTCTCCCACACCCCACTCCATCACCTGCTTTCTTTCCCTTGTATTATACTCCTCTCTTCTCTGTCTCCTTTCCTATACCCTCTGTTAGGTTACATCTTCCTAGGTAAAAAAAGTGAATATTGCGCTTGTGTAATTCAAAAACTGTGAGCTGCAACTTAAACATGTGAGAATAACATGTGATCCGAAATGAAATAAGTTGTGCTAAAAATAATAGTCCAAATATGTTCACAAAATTATGTAATAAAATGAATGAGAATATTTTTTTTTATTACATCATTTTGTGAACATATTTGGACTATTATTTTTAGCGCAACTTCTTGTTATTACATCTTCTTAGGTGCTGCCCACGGGTTCTTGGACCTTTACCCACCCGATCAACTCAAAGGCCTATGAATAAGCACGTCAAAACTGTAAGTAATTGACCCGCACTATGCAGTAATGAACCCCTACTTTCTTAACACACTTACCAACCGGGGCCCTTTTTTACATTTGTTGGTTACAAGCTAAAAACTGTTTTTTTGCTAGAAAATTACTTAGAACCCCCAAACATTATATATATATATTTTTCAAACACCCTAGAGAATAAAATGGCGATTGTTGCAATACTTTTTGTCACATGGTATTTGCGCAGCGGTCTTTCAGCGCATTTTTTTTTTTAAATTTCACTTTTTTGAGTTAAAAAATAAGACAACAGTAAAGTTAGCCCAATTTTTTTGTATATTGTGAAAGAGGATGTTACACCAAGTAAATAGATACCATAGATGACACGGTTGAAAATTGAGCGCACTCGCGCAATGGCGACAAAGTCCGGTACTTAAAAATTTCCATAGGCCGCGCTTTAAAAATTTTTAACGGTTACCAGGTTAGAGGTGCAGAGGAGGTCTTTTGCTAGAATTATTGCTCACACTCTGGCAATCGCGTTGATATCTCACATGTGTGGTTTGAACACCGTTTTCATATGCGGGCGTGATACGTATGCGTTTTCTTTGCTGCGCGAGCTCGCGGGGATGGTGATGCTTTAATTTTTTTTTTTTTTTTAACACTGTTCCTTTAAAAAAAAAGCCTGATCACTTTTATTGCTATCACAAGGAATGTAAACATCCCTTGTGATAGTAATATATGGTGACAGGTAGACTTTTTGGAGGGCTGGGGGGGTCTAAAAGACCCCCCATCCCTCCTTTGCACTTCACAGTATTCAGATCGCCAAAAACGGCGATTCTGAATACTGTAATTTTTTTAAAAATTGGGGCTGTTAGCTGCAGAGTAAACCGGAAGTGATGTTATGACGTTGCTTCTGGAATTTGCCGAAGGAGACCCGATCGGAGCCCATTCCGGCTTCTGTCAGGTCTCCTTCTAACCGGCGGAGGTGCCGGATCGTCGCTTCGGTCTCCCGGTAGGATGGGAGGCTGGAGAAGAGTGGCGAAAGGCGGCAGGAGGGGGGGTGTCCCCTCCCTCCCCCTGGGATAACGGGCGAGAGGCTCCCGAGCCGGATCGGTCATTATCTCCGGATAGCCGACCGCCCACTCTAAAAAACGATTCCAGGATATAGCCTGTAGCTGCAGGCTATATCCCGGTACAGCCACTCAAAACCAGCCGCCGCCTATTTACGGCGCTGGTCGGGAAGTGGTTATACCCCACTATCTTGGCTCAAAAAAAGGTATACTCACTGAAGCCTACAACAAGCATGACCAAGCCCACAGCATATGGACAGGGGCACATAGCTCCTATTGCCTATCATCTAATGAGCGTCAATCTGATGAGAGAGCCCGGGACTTGGTTTTCAGTATCTTGGAGATACCACTCCTCACCTTCTCCAATGCACATGTCCAAGACCTCTTCAGAGCCTCCTCCATCCTCTGGAACTCACTACTTCTCCTACTCTGTCCACCTTTAGGTGACCCCTGAAAATCATCTCTTCAGAGCGGCCTATCCAATCTCATTGCTGCACAGTTACTACCTTGTGTATCACTTGTCCTTCCCTTTAAATTCTAAGCTCTTATAAGCACAGTCCTACTTATAATATTTAATTGCACTGGATTGCGTGTTTTTTGAACTTATGTAACTGGAATATATTATTACAATTCTTTAACTTTATAATTTTTTTTTAAGTGGAGATTTTAGTGATTGGATTTACATGTACTTTAACCGATTGAAATTTACTTTATTCACATGAGTGAAAGCTACATTCCGATTGGCTGTTATGGCCTACCACCTTATACACATGACTATATTGGCCAGAAGGTGTATACAGAGCTGTTAATGACATGCCTTTGCACCACAAGAACAGACATAGAAGACATGAACTCACCAGGAAAGCCAAATCATCCAGCCATCTTGCAATGTACTGTGGCTGTATATTACCAATCCAGGGTTCTTGGTACACTTTATTCACTGCTGTGTAAGCAATGTTTTCAGATGCAGAATTTAGAAGAGCAAATGGTACACAAATCCACTACGTTTAAAATAAGACAGATGATTAGTATACATTTAATATTTAATGAGCGTTACAAACATTAAGGAGATTAGCTTCCTCTGTCATTTCAATATCAGGCAATTCAGTCTCAGTGCAGATCTGTGCTCATATACACTGCTGATTGAAGCAGACATCCCTCCCGGCATACCAGGACACTGAACTCTAATGTTGGCGCAGCATTTTTCCATTGTCAGATCACAGCAACAGAGCACAGACAGGCCTCAGGCACATGTATTTGCAGCAGGTCATTATTTTATTTATAATTTTCAGCAGGGATTTGAAGAAAATGCACCTGGAAATTCTATTATATTATTGGTTTTCCTTGGATGGTGGGGCACTGCTATTGCAATGCATTAAGCGCATCATGCCAAATTGAGGGCAGAGCAAATATGTCAGCTTTTTTAGGGGCAAAGCTTTTTGTAACAGCCTGGAGTGGGAGAGGGTTTAATTATAGTAATAGGGTCTCTAAACAGAGTAATTCCACACTCATACAGACATCACCATAACGTAAAACTGTGGTAATATGTGAGCAAATATGGCAATACACAGGCATCATAGCGGCCTTTGTGGCAATGTTAGGGTAACACACTGGCAACTGTGACAATACATGGGTAGCAAATGTGAGAAACACACTGGCAATCATACATGGATAATAAAGGGGCAAATTTTACAATACATGGGCAACAAAAGGGAATACAGTACATGGGCAACAAAAAGACAATGATGGATGTACAGTCGGGCAAAAAAGAATTTAGTCAGCCACCAATTGTGCAAGTTCTCCCACTTAAAAACATGAGAGAGGCGTGTAATTTTCATCATAGGAACACTTCAACTATGAGAGACAGAATGAGAAAAAAAATCCAGAAAATCACATTGTCTGATTTTTAAAGAATTTATTTGCCAATTATGGTGGAAAATAAGTATTTGGTCACCTACAAAAAAACAAGATTTCTGGCTCTCACAGACCTGTAACTTCTTCTTTAAGAGGCTCCTCTGTCCTCCACTCGTTACCTGTATTAATGGCACCTGCTTGAACTCATTATCAGTATAAAAGACACCGGTCCACAACCTCAGTCAAACTCCAAACTCCACTATGGCCAAGACCAAAGAGCTGTCAAAAGACACCAGAAACAAAATTGTAGACCTGCACCAGGCTGGGAAGACTGAATCTGCAATAGGTAAGCAGCTTGGTGTGAAGAAATCAACTGTTAGAGCAATTATTAGAAAATGGAAGACATACAAGACCACTGATAATCTCCCTCGATTTGGGACTCCATGCAAGATCTCACCCCGTGGGGTCAAAATGATCACAAGAATGTTGAGCAAAAATCCCAGAACCACACGGGGGCGGGGGAGAACCTAGTGAATGACCTCCAGAGAGCTGGGACCAAAGTAACAAAGGCTACCATCAGTAACACACTACGTCGCCAGGAACTCAAATCCTGCAGTGCCAGGCGTGTCCCCCTGATTAAGCCAGTACATGTCCGGGCCCATCTGAAGTTTGCTAAAGAGCATTTGGATGATCCAGAAGAGGATTGGGAGAATGTTATATGGTCAGATGAAACCAAAATAGAACTTTTTGGTAAAAACTCAACTTGTCGTGTTTGGAGGAGAAAGAATGCTGAGTTGCATCCAAAGAACACGATACCTACTGTGAAGCATGGGGGAGGAAACATCATGCTTTAGGGCTGTTTTTCTGCAAAGAGACCAGGACGACTGATCAGTGTAAAGGAAAGAATGAATGGGGCAATGTATCATGAGATTTTGAGTAAAAACCTCCTTCCATCAGCAAGGGCATTGAAGATGAAACATGGCTGGGTCTTTCAGCATGACAATGATCCCAAACACACCACCCGGGCAACAAAGGAGTGGCTTCGTAAGAAGCATTGCAAGGTCCTGGAGTAGCCTAGCCAGTCTCTAGATCTCAACCCCATAGAAAATCTTTGGAGGGGGTTGAAAATCCGTGTTGCCCAGCAACAGCCCCAAAACTTCACTGCTCTAGAAGAGATCAGCATGGAGGAATGGGCCAAACTACCAGCAACAGTGTGTAAAAACCTTGTGGAGACTTACAGAAAACGTTTGACATTGCCAACAAAGGGTATATAACAAAGTATTGAGATGAAGTTTTGTAATTGTCCAAATACTTATTTTCCACCATAATTTGCAAATCAATTCTTTAAAAATCACACAATGTGATTTTCTGTATTTTTTTTTCTCATTCTGTCTCTCATAGTTGAAGTGTCCCTATGATGAAAATTACACGCCTCTCTCTTGTTTTTAAGTGGGAGAACTTGCACAATTGGTGGCTGACTAAATACTTTTTTGCCCCACTGTACATGGACAACAAAAGGGCAATGATAGAATTACATGGGCAACAAAAGGGTATTGGTAGAAACACATGGGTAGCAAAAGGGCAATGGTAGACGTATATGGGCTACAAGGGGGCAATGGTAGAAGTACATGGGCAACAAAGGGGCAATGGTAGAATTCCATGGATAACAAAAGGGCAGTGGTAGAATTACATGGGCAACAAAAGGTGCAGTGGTAGAAGTATATGAGCTACAAAAGGTCAAGGGTAGAAGTACATGGGCAACAAAAGGTCAATGGCAGAATTACATGGGCAACACAAGGGTAATGGTAGAATTACATGGACAACAAAAGGGCAATGGTAGAATTGCATGGACAACAAAAGGGCAATGATGGGCAATGGTAGAATTACATGGGCAACAAAAGGGAAATGGTAAAGTAGATGGGCATCAAAAGGGCAACAGAAGAGTTACATGGACAACAAAAGGGCATTGGTAGAATTACCTGGATAACAAAAGGGCAATGATAGACTTACACGGCAACAAAAGGGCAATGGTAGAATTATGGTAGAATGGTAGAATTACTTGGACAACAAAAGGGCAATGGTAGAATTGCATGCAAAACAAAATGACAATGGTAGAATTACATGGATAATAAAAGGTCAATTGTAGACTTACATGGGCAACAAAAGGGCAATGGTAGAATTACATGGGCAACCAAATGGCATTGGTACATGAATATGGGCAATGAAAGGGAAAAGGTGGCAACACATGGGCAATAAATGGGTAGAGGTAGCAATATATGGGCAAAAAAAAGGTGAATGTGACAATACATGGACAGCAAATGGACAGTAATGATAATAGATAGGCAACAAACAGGAAGTCATAGCAAATATGTGGGCTGAAAACAAACAGTGGTAGCAAAGCATGGGAAAAATGCAGAGACAGTAACACCCAACTTCCCTACCTCCCCCTTACCTGCACCCCTGGCATTCCAGCTTCAGGCTCTAACTCCCGTGGCCACAAACATCTTTTGCACCTGCAGTGTATTTTCGTCAAGCATTGTAATCTTAAGCTTGACTCTTTCTGCCTGGATTTTGTATGTTCTCCTAATGTGGCAACTCAAAATATTGGATTGTCGCTCACTTTCAGTCCAGGTGACAATGGTCACTAGGACAGACATAGAGTGTGAATCTACCTAAGTGGGACAAATACGCCAATAAAAACCACCATGGTATCCAAAATTTAGAAAAAGGCATACTGTATGGGTGCTTTGCATATTTTTTTCTATAACTGTGCAGTAATCCGGTAATCCAAGAGTCTCTTTTAATAAAGACCAGTCACTGTTGCTTTCTCTCCTTGTGCAGGGTGACTGGTCTTGTCCCCGCCCCCTCCTGTATTTTTCAGCAGGCAGTCTGTAGTGGGTGGAGTCTGCTGGTTCCCTCCCACACCTCTGCTCTCTGCAAACACTATGTACAATACAATGAGGATGTCACTGCTAATTTTATAGGGTAATAACTGAGGTTGCAAAGGCATTTGGTGCACACAAAGTAGATTTAATGTATATACTTTGTGGCTATTGAGGAATATACTTAAAGTGATTGTAAATTTTTTGTTTGTTTGTTTTTATATAAAAATATGTCATACTTACCTGCTCTGTGCAGTGGTTTTGCACAGAGCAGCCCGGATACTCCACTTCTTAGGTCCCCATGCCACTGCTCCTGGCTCCTCCTCTTCTCTGTGTGTCACCATAGGAAGCTGCCTCCTATAGTGGCACATGTAGCCTGGCCCCCACCTCCACTTCCTCATCACTGGATTTGATTGACAGCAGCAGGACCCAATGGATTCAGCTGCTCTCCCTGTGTCCAGTGAGGAGGGAGAGAGAAAGAGAGTAGCACAGCGCTGAATCAGAGAATGCATTAAAACCTTCAGCCTTTACAACCACTTTAAATGAAAACTTTTGTTCCTAAAGTTCACCTTTAACTCCACCTACCTTACTTCACCTACTGTTCCAGGAAATTTGGACTCTTTGCAAAAATGTGAATTTTAAAGGCACAGATTCTATTTTCTAGCTTCATCTGAAAGCTCCTTGTAGTACAATGTCAGGTGTCTCAAAAGCATGGAGCTCTGTGGGCCAATGGTCTATAACAGTGGTCTCCAAACTGTGGCCCTTTGCTTACCTTTATCTGGCCCTTGGGCACTGTTACTCTCATGACATGAGAAACTAACAAGAGAGCATTATTCCTCCCACTGACACCAATGATGGGTTACTGTTCCTCCCACTGATACCAATGCTCGGACACTATTCCTCCCACTGACACCAGTGATTGGCCACTATTCCTCCCACTGACACCAATGATGGGGCACTATTCCTCCCACTGACGCCAATGATGGGGCACTATTCCTCCCACTAATACCAATGATGAGGCATTGTTTTCTCCTATTGACACTTGGCCATTTTCTACTCCCACTGGCCACAGTCCAGCCCCTCAAAGTCTGAAGGACAGTAAACTGGCCCTTTATTTAGAACGTTTGGAGACCCCTGGTCTATGAAATGGGTGCTCAGCCTATGGCCCTCCTGCTGTTGCAGAACTACAACTCCCATGAGGCATTGCAAGGCTGTCAGTTACAGGGATGATTCCCAAAGGCAGATGCATGATGGGACACAACAGCTGGAGGGACACAGGTTGAGCATCGATGGTCTATGAGTATGCCACACAACAATAAACGGTGTCCACTCCCCACTGACCCATTTATATGTCAAACTGTAGGATACTATAATGACTCCAGTAGATAAAGCATTTCTAACCAAGGATTTCAAAGCTGTGAGATGACAATGAATTCATATGATAAGAGAATGAATCATAAATCTGTATAACATATTGCCACACTGCCACATAACCTTTGACAGAACAGCTCCAGGAAAATACATAAAAGAACCATTTGGTTCATCTACTCATTCATATGTCACATCATTCAATCATTGGTCGAATCAATAGTATGTTGCCATAAACCAGCAGTTTGAAATCAGGCTTGTTAAGTGAGTTCCTACTTTCTTAACTGATGGGTGGGAGGAGGAAGTACCAAGATGGGCTTACTAGAAGAAGAGAGAGTTGACAATGGGTAGCACCAGTATGATGATGCTCGGTAGTCGTCCACATTACAGGTCTCGGGGGGACAATGGCGAGCAATCTGCAGACAAGTTTTATATAGTGTGTATTTCAGTTTTAAGGATCTAGTTGGAGCTGTCCTTGAGGCCATTTGCACACTGGACCCTATAGTAAACATTGTGGAAATTAGGGCTTTACTCACCAGACTGACCATCATGAAGAGCAGCTGAACGACATCAGTATAGGCGACAGAATAGAGTCCACCAAGTAACGTGTACAAAATTACTGTACAGGCAGAGATAATGATGGATATGTAGCCGCTCACATCCAGAATGACTCTGACAGTGGCTCCTACAATGACACATCAGAGGTCAGAACAGGAAATGTTCCTGAGTTACGATCATTGTAAATCAAATCAGCAAGCAACAAACGTTTAGCATGCTTTCCCGTTTTTGTGCATCATTTTCAGTTGTTTTGGAAATGTTCCATTATTTAATGCATCTGCTACATGTGTAGATGTGATCAATGCATGGCGTACACATGACAATCCAGCCAATGTAAAGTGCTTGTGCAAGTGCTTTAAAAGCTCCCCTTAGGTTCCATGCACAATGGCATGAAAAACGTTGCTTTTACAAGAGTTTTGTGTTCTGCCAGTAGAAGCATCTCAATGTTTTCCTATGTGTCCATGCACAGTACGTTTAGAGGCATAATTTCAGCTCAACATTTAGAGGAAGGAGAACAAAACCCTTCTGGTTCGCGTTTCTGATTGGAGCTTACTAGCAGAAAAAATGCAAAACTCTTCTAAACTTGTCTAAACTCATCTAAACTTTGTACAAAAAATATGTTTTCTATATGAGAATTGTTTACTCCCAAGAGAACTAACTTTTTTTTAAGCTCAGTCTGCATGGAGCCTAAAAGTGTAAATAAATCCTAACAATCAACTTCTATTTCTGCTATTTGCTCACCTTTATCTGTTAATTTACCATCAAAATAGTTTGTTATATCAGTTCAATAAGTGCAAAAAATATTAGCCCACATAGTTTGTATCTTGGAGCCACAGATCAATTATCCCCTTAAGTTGAGTAGAATAGACTAGAGGTAAGTCTGAATAGTTTAGCAAAGGGCAGCTGGGAGCGCTGATAACACTCAGTCTACAAAAATGCTGCGTGTTGTCAGCCCACAATAGAAAACTAAGAGCTGAATGCAATTCTGGCAGTACAAGAGGCATCTTCCAATACTCGTCCAAAGCATCCTGTGAAACCATATCCCAAATGATGCAAGCAGCGCTAATCAATATATATATATGTGAATTATGACAGATTAATCAAACAGGAATAGTGTATCCTAGAATGTTTCCACCACTGTTAGAAACTCCTTCACAGCAGACAGATGAATGGCAACGCTTCCAGTTACCTCCTCTGCTGCCACTTCCAGCAATGTCTCCTCTCTACTGAGAAGTAGTGATGGAAGTGGTAATGGTGGAAACATTCTAGGATACACTATTGATCCTTGAAGCGTGTATTATTTCTCAGTTTGGTGAGTCTATTCACTCAGGGGGGGTCGGTCCCCCTGTAATTCTCACGTGGTGTGGTGACGGAAGCAAGTTTGTGGAACCCCATCCATGAGTTATATAAAAAGCGGACTGTTTGATTAATCTGTCATAATTCACATATATATATATATATATATATATATATATATATATATTGATTAGCGCTGCTTGCATCATTTGGGATATGGTTTCACAGGATGCTTTGGACTTGTTTTCATATATAATTTAAAGTAGCAGCTTATTTTTTAGGGGCGCATTTTATTTTGCGCCCAAGCGATTTAATTATTTTATTACATCTAAGGAGCTGATATTGACAAGGGTGTTTAGTGGAGGAGAACTTTGTCAATTTATTTATCTTCCAATACTCACAGAGTCTTTAAAGGGATAGAATATGGAGAAATGTGCACATAATTTAAAACATTGCTTATGGTACAAGAAATACCTACCTAGAGAGGCCAGGATAGAAGCAAACCAAAAAATGTCGCCAAGCAATGGTGGGATAAATAGGATACTCCCCATTGTGTCCCCAAATGTTTCTTGGAGAGGGTCCATCATTGTCACATAGTTTTTAGACCTCATTGGCTTTACAAAGAAGAGAGCACCTGGAAGGTAGAAACACATGTATTATGTTAATAACTAAGTTCAACGTTGCTGGTATATAAATAATATACTGTATACAAAAAATATATAAAATGTGATTATGCTACGCAATACATTAGGGCACTCGTTGTCGGCTGCCCCTCCTCTACTCTGAAGCCGGCGCTGGGAGATGATCATGTAACAGGAGATAAAAAGAGAGAGAAAGAAAAAGAGAGAGAGGGAGAGAGAAAAAAAGAAAGAGAGAAAGGGGAATGGGGTGAGAGAAAGAAAGAGAGAGATAAAGGAAGAGAGAGCGAGAAAGAAAAAGAGAGAGGGAAATAGAAAGAAAAAAAGAGAGAAAGAAAAAGAGAGAGGGAGAGAGAAAGAAAGAACAATGTCAAACGCCGGCTGCAAATGCCAGTGCAGTGACATCACCCATAGACTTACTATAGGGCAGGGATATGCAATTAGCGGACTTCCAGCTGTTCCAAAACTACAAGTCCCATCATGCCTCTGCCTCTGGGTGTCATGCTTGTGGCTGTCAGAGTCTTGCTATGCCTCATGGGATTTGTAGATCTGCAACACCTGGAGGTCCGCTAATTGCATATCCCTGCTATAGGGCATTCGTTGTCGAAGAAAAAAAAAAAGAGAAAGAAAAAGAGAGAGGAAGAAAGATATGTTATGTTTTATTGGTATCTTCCAGATTGGGGAGATCTTCTCTGTGCATTCACTGGGATGGGAAGTGTGCACAATGTCTTCAATAGAGACAAAAACTTCAATAAAGCACTTTAATGAAACCTGTTTTTTATCTCTTTGCTGTACTGTGGAAGAAATCGTATTTCATGTGTGCCATTCTGATGTTAAAAGAGTTAACGATCTGAAGAATTGAACCATTTGTAGAGGAAGAAGTAGCAGTTGTCCTGGCAACCTGCCAGCTTCTACTTCAGAGAAAAATCAATTTAGATCATGTACAGTACAAGGAAACTAAACAAATTAATTCTGCTGCTGCATCAATGTGATAAAAGATTTTCCAATGTTAGTGGAACAGAATCTAGGATCTTGACCTTGTAACCTATCACGTCTTTCTATTATCAGAGATGTTTATCGACAACCTCCTGGTGTACGTCTCTTTATAACAAGCACCTTCTGAAGCTGGAATATCGAACAGATGGCAAAGTGCCTAACGTGACCCTATCACAACTGTAGGCAATTTCAATTTATTTTAACTGTTAAAGAAAATAACTAGTTAAAGTGGTATTAAATCCAAAACCAAAAATGTCATTGTGTTAATATGTAGGCAACAAACAGGAAATTGTGACAATACAGTATGTGGGCAACAAGCAAGCAACCATGACAAAGTGAGGGCAACAAATGGGCAACTGTGATAAAAGACAGACCAGGCAACAAATGGGTAATCCTGACAATATGTGGGCAGCAGGGCTGCTGTTAGAAACCACAGGCCCCATACAGCCAACCTAACAGCCCCCACAAAATATACAATTTACTATGCTTTAGATATGAATGATCAGGTCACTCATTGTGTTCATTCAGGAAAGGAAGGGCCTGGTAAATTACATATTTACCATTCTCTCCCCCCACTCTCCATCCTGAAGGATCCTATTGTGTGCTTACACTTGCCCACCTGAATGAGAGGAGGGAATCCGGCAGCACCGCAGAGGTGGGGGGCACACAAGGGGCCTGGACAGCACGAAGAAATGTATGATTCAACAAAAGAAGGGTTATTGTTGTGGTGCGGGGGGGTAATTACTGGAACTGATCCCCTGTATGATTCTTTCTGCAGCATCTGTAAGCTGGCAGGAGGGAGAGGAGAAGAGGGAAGCCAGATTGCAGCTGCTGGAAAGAGCCATACAGGGGATCACTCTCCCTGCCCACATCTGATTCACCCTGCTGCCTGGGCCCGTACAGGACCAGTGGTACCCCATTATCAATGGCCCTGGTGGGCAACAAATGTGCAACAGTGACATAAATGGTGAAAATAAAAGTGAGAATAATTGGAACTCATTCTGCCCCCAAGCCCCCACTTTCCTCACCATTCTAGAGTGCAGCAGGGAGACAGCAACTGTCAGTTATTACCAGGACGGTGTGCTGCTGCGGTAAATGGAGTGCAGGTGTGGGCTGCATTAGCCAAGATTTCTGCATCATGGAATTTAGCTTAGAATAGACTAGGGGATCAAGAATGGAGCTGGGGAGATTTAATTCTAAAATTATGCTAGACATACTTTACATCTTAACTAAGGAGAAAACAAAAGAAAAATAGACAACCTTTACTCACCAATAATAAATGTTGCTGCAAAGCCCAATGGAGCATGAACCCAGGCAAGTCCTCTTGTAGGTAGATAGACGATCTCTGCTGTTCCATTAATATAGGCACCACCAACCCATGTAGCTGTTTAATGCAAAGAAAAGAAGAAATGACTGCACACATCATGTTAGAATAACGTAATCATTTGTACCGGCATTTTCAGTGGGTCAACCAATTCTCCCTTACTTTTCATTCTTGCTCTGTATGCATGGTAGAGAGCAGACTGTTTCTAGTCTAGAAATATAGATAATTTCCACTATGCTTTGTAAACGGTGCACCTTTCATTCCCTGTCCATAGATTTTGCTTTTGCGATAATATTGCTCAATTTTACTACAGACACTCACCCATACATAACATTTTGGATAATAAAAAACAGATCATTGGGTACAAATGAAGAAGTCAGTTTGTTGTGTCAGAGGTGATCTTAACGTATAACTGTGACCAGGCTATGTGTTAGCAGGTGCAGTTAACCTTGTCTGCCACTGGATGGCTCTCTTCCCAATATCGTGTGGTAGAGGAAATTATGTAATTGGTGTTAGGCCCCTTTTAGAAAAAATCTTCCTCTTGTGATGTAATGGGTGGAGTTAGTGTCCATATAAGTGCCAGAATGAGAGGAGTCTAGGGAAATGGGACATGGGGCCAAACACCTCAGAGCTAGTCGGATGTAGTCTGCTACTGCCAAGGGCCCTGAATAGGGCTGCAACTCTGGGTGAGGTAGCTCAACACCCATAAGGACCAGTTGTAGTCAACCTGAATATTTTACAGTCTGGTGTAGGCTGTGAGTGCATTCAAAAAGCCTTTTAGGCCAGGCTAAGAATTCTCTGAAGTGAGTACTAGTACACCTGGGAATGAGTGTAGGAGCGTGCCCGGCTGGGCAGAGCTATAGAGTGGGACAGTGGGAGAGACTGGTATAGTAATGAGGTCACCTTGATTATATTTGGTTAAGGAAGCTGAATGCTGTGGATTTAGTATACATGAGGAACTGGTCCCAACTCTGTGGTGCTCACAAGGAGAGAGGAGGTGCAAAGGGAAGATGGCTTACAAATTATGTGCTGACGTTCCATGCCTAAATGGCAGCCACAGAATGTCTGCCTTTGTGTATGGCATTCTGCGCCAAAGAATTCTGTCAGTATGTCAATGTGATGTCACATTGTAGATGCCACGGCCACCTTTGAGAAGTTACAGTAAAGTGCAGAAAATATATTTCATGTGCGAACATAATGGGAGAACTAGAGCTGCTACTGTAAGGAGGGGAGTTAGATTTTGTGGGAATTTCAGAGACTTGGTATAATAGCTCTCACTGTTGGCTGGCTACCATTCAGGGGTATTCTCTATATCGCAGGGATAGGGAGGGCAAAAAAGGGGGAGGGGTATGCCTGTATATAAAAAATGACGTACAAGTAACAAGTAATGTGAGGGATGACATTACTAGTGGATCAAGGGAGGAGGTTGAATCCTTATGGGTAGAGCTACAAAAGGAAGACACCAAGGGGAAAGTAATACTAGGAATATGCTACAGGCCCCCTAACCAGAGGGAAGATGGGGAGGCGGACCTCCTGTCACAGTTTGGAACTGCGACAAAGATGGGAAGTGTCATTATAATGGAGGATTTTAATTATACAGGTATAGACTGGACGAAAGGTACTGCACACTCAGCTAAGGCTCGACATTTCCTAAATGTCCTGCAGGACAATTTCATGGGTCAGATCGTAAATGCAGCAACTAGAAAAAAAGCCTTATTAGACCTTCTGATTGCTAACAACACAGACCTCATCACAGATGTGGAAGTAAGGGGCAATCTAGGAAATAGCGATCACAGGTCAATTAGTTTCAGTGTAAGTCACACAAATAGGAAACATAAGGGGAAAACAAAGACACTGAATTTTAAGAGAGACAACTTCCATAAACTACGCTCCTTGCTGGAAGATGTTAGTTGGGATAAAATTCTAGGAACAAAAAACATGGAGGAAAAATGGGAGTGCTTCAAGGACATACTAAACAAAAGTATTAGCCAGTGTATCCCAATCTGAAATGCGTTTAGAAGAGCTAACGTAAAACCAGGGTGGCTTGACTCCGACGTAAAAGCACATATAAAAGCAAAGGAGAAGTCTTCAGAAAATACAAGGCTCAGGGGTCTCTGTCGGCACCCCAGCTTTATAAGGTATCCAATAAGGAATGTAAGGGTGCAATCAGGGTGGCTAAGATAGAACATGAAAGACACATAGCTGAGGAGAGTAAAAAGAATCCCAAGAAATTCTTTAAGTATATAAATAGTAAGAGAGGGAGGTCAGATCATATTGGCCCCATAAAAAATGATGAAGGGAATCTGGTTACCAAGGATGGATAGATGGCAAAGGTGTTAAACTCTTTTTTTCTCCTAAGTATTCACAAAGGAAACAGGGGGCTCAAGTATTCCAAACTATAATGTAGGACCTCTCGACACGTCACAGGAAGCACCCTCATGGCTAACTGAGTATCAAATTAGGAATAGACTTTAAAACCTTAACGTTAATAAGTCACGGGGACCAGATGACATTGTGGGATATACAATGTAATACTGACATAAAAGCACACACATAGGTTGGACTTGATGGACTTGTGTCTTTTTCAACCTCACTAACTATGTAACTGTGTAACATTTCTTACCCCTCGAATATTAAGGCCTACAGCCAATGATATTGTGAGCGGGCCTATGGCCAGCAGCTTGACACAATATGGCAAAGGGTTTCCTCTACCAGCAGGTGGGAATATGTCCTATCTAAGAAGAAGCAGGGCAGGGACTTGCACAGTTTGGTGTCAATACACAGCCTATCGCAGGTTCCCCTGCATTATGGACATTCAAGTATTTATATGTTCTTAACAAGCAGTAAAAAAAAATGTCTCTGATCTCTGTAGCTGCAGTCACTGTGCAGCAAATCATTATCACAATTCACTGTAGAAGAAGTCAAATTGTTAAAGTCTGGTCTTTGTTCTCAGCTCCCTCCTATTCATGTGCACATGCTCTGTGTTTGCATTATAGTTTAGAAGGTTGGAAGGTTTTTCAAGTCACTGCTGGCAAGGGGAAGGTGAGCTACTGAAAGAAAATGAAAGTAAAACTGGAGAACTTCTAATGCAAATTTGAGAATCAATTACCCCACAGTGACTGTATCTACTGAAGCCAATAAGGTCTTGTTTTAGGCCCCTTGCCCAGATGCCTAAGTTCATGCAATGTAAATTTCAGGGTATTTTTAGGAGGCTCTGGTGCTGCATACAGGCATGAGACATAAATGATCGAGTGGAAGGGGAACGGTCGTCACTGAACTTTTTGGAAGGTTGGAAGATTTGATATTACGTTTGTGTCTCGTACACGTGTACTTATCCTCCCTCGACTCTTGTTTCTGGTCTGAAATTGTTAAACTGAAGAAGATGTCACTTAACACTATTACTAAACGACGTGTCACTGACGTCGATGTCTCTAGTCTCTGTAAAAAAAAATGACGAACAATTCTTGTATATTTATGA
>BLSH010173888.1:156533-169171 GCA_018402905.1 Glandirana rugosa | reverse complement strand
TGTCATAGTGTAAATAAAGTATAGCCGAAAAGACAAGATTCCATGATGAAACACCCAAGATGCAAATGAAAATCTTTCTGCCACTGCGCTGATAATGTAGACATCAAAAACACCCTGCAACTTACATACATAGGAGAGTAGCTCACCAGCACAATTGACCCTCAAGATTACAGGAAGGTCTGAAAGCGTTTTTGTATAATCTACTCCAGACTGCCATCCTCATATATGAATCCGGATCACAGACGGATGCATCAAGATGGAAATCTCATATGCATGGAAAAAGTCAAACAATAGTGCCACAACCCAAGCACTTCTGTAGCTCAAAAGCTTCCAAGCATCATAACATCTGTAGTGCTAACCCCATGAGGGCCGCTTGAAAGATCTGTAACCCAATGGTTGCCCTAACCTTGCAAGTCCTCCGACACCTCTAACACTCTGGGTTTCGACATCCTTGTTATAACAAAAAGCACTTAGAAACACACTTAGGCAAGTAAGGCAGATGAATCTTATTTTACTAAAATAATTTTTGTAGCAATGAAAACTTAGTAACTTACAATGTTGTTATCTGCTGAGGATTTGCTTCAACAAATAACCCTGACAACAGAAACAGTCAAGAATACCAATTGAAGGAAATGTAGTACAAGCACATATATTTAACCAACAAACTCTGTGTGGATTGAGCCCTATAGGTCCAGGCAGAACGAGAGCAGAGGAATGACCAGATTCATGTCAGACCACTCCCTTCTATTCTCCAACACCTTAGTCCCAAAGAACTGTAATAACACTGTATTTAGTTCAGTTCTGACAAGCTAACCTTCAAGTCTTTAGACTCATATAGTAAATAGAGTCCTGGGTGAAAGTATGGGCACTTATGGCACCAATGGATTTAATCCCTTGTGGGGATGGGGAGGAGATATGATGTAGTCTCTTAGAAGAAAGGAAGGCCTTGCATCTTCAGCTAGCTCTTTGGTGATGCACTTTAGGTGTTCTGACAAGCAGGGTAGAGTAAAATATGTTTAAGGGGTCCTGGCAAACAGGGTGATGCAAAGTATGGTTGTGGAGTTCTGGCTAGCAGGAAGAACCCTTTCGCTGCTCAGCAAAGAGTAAATGTAGCACAAAGTCCTACAGGTTTAGTCAGGGAAACAAGACAATGGTGTCTGCATGCAGTGTCCTTTGTTATAGGAGGTTGGGCGAGTGACCTCTGGTATTGAAGAGTGGCATGAGGGTTCCACAGCAGGCCTCTGCAGAGTCTGGCTCGAGGGATGGCGCTCAACCCCATGTCACAACGTGACACAGCCCGGCTGGATCTGGCGTGGATGTGATGAGAACAGCCTCCTAGTTGCCGCTGAACAACCAGTAGTGGATGGCAGTGGATGCTCCCGCACCCGCTTGTGATGACTCTCCTTCTCCCTGTTGCACAGGCTGCAACTCGGCTGCAGTATGGTCTGGCACCGAGTCACTGCTTGCAGATCCAGCCCCTGGTCCCAAGACAGCGATTCTATCCCCCCACAGTCTTTTTTTATCCTCCCCCAACATTCTGTTCCACTTCCCCAGCCGGCTGGGATTTGTAGTCCATAACAGTCCAACTGAGTATAGATCTTGGATCTTTGGACTACATGTCCCAAGATGGTTTGCTCCATTCTTTTTTTTTTAACAGTAAAGGTTTTTATTAATTAAGTCAATCCAGAATCCAAATCAGTGGGTTACATGACAGATTGAGAGGCAAAGAACAAAGAGGCGCCTCTAAGTGCAATCAACAAGGTACAATAACTTATTGAAACGGTTAAAAACACTCACAAGATCCCAGGTATATACAGGCACAATCACAGTCCAAAGACATGGAGAAGGGGCAGGTGTAGGACGCCAATCCAGCTAGGGGAGATGATCAGCAGTGTGGCTGCAGCGTCTCCAATCGTTCACTACCGATGGATGGTAAACAGCCGGCTGAAGCGGTGTGGGAACGAGGCTGGAAGCGCAGGAGCGATCGTCTCAGGCGGATGACGTCACAGATGCGACGCGTTTCCTTGACAGCAGGCTCCTTGGACTACCACCTTTGACTACACACGTTTCTAAGATACTGTAAGCAGTTGATTCATGTCATTTATGCCCCTTCTGTTTTATTTCCTTGTATGCCTGTTGATATTTGTGCCTTATACTTGCATTACATGACAGATTGGACAGGCAACAATACACGGATATCTGCAGCATTACAAAGTAGTCGTCATTGGAAACAGGTAAAGTAATCACATAAACTCCATTGCTTAGGCGAACTCAAGTGCAAAGTTGATCCCTACCCTCCATCCTCCTCAGGAGCATTTTTCAATCCACCCATCCCATATTTTGTAAAATTTCTGGGGGCAATTCCTATTTTCGTATGTTAATCTGTATAGAGGTATAGCCTTGTTTACCGCTTGAACCCAAGAGCCCCTAGTAGGGAGTTCCCTAGTTTTCCATCTGAGCAGGATCTCTCTGCGAGCATAAAAGAGAGCGTAGGAAATGCATAATTTAACGTATCTATCCCCCTCTACATTCTCCAGATAGCTTAGCAACATGATCAAAGGGTCCAGAGGCAAGACCACCTCAGTCACCTCACTAAGAGTCTCAGCCACTTCCGCCCAGTATGACCCCAGCTGGGGACATGCCCAGACCATGTGGAAGAAGTCTCCGACATCCGTCAGACAGCGAGTGCACTGCGGGTTAAGAGATGGGTATATGCCAGCCAGCCTCTGAGGAGTATAATAAGCCCTGTGTATAAATTTTAACTGGATAAATCTATCTCTGGCCGAGATCATGGTAGGGATAAATGTCATCAAACAGTCTTCCCATTCCTCATCTCCCAGTTCCGGTATATCTGCCCTCCATCTATCTCTCGACCTGTTAGGTGTATGGTCATGCTCAACTGTTAGGTACAAGTAAATAGAGGAAAGAGGCTTACCCATCGTGCTGGACGTCAGCAATCTTTCTACTGAATCTGAGTCTAGTGTAATACTGTCTGGGAACTGGGCCTGGTATGCGTGTCTAAGCTGCCAATATCTAAATAGGAAAGTATGGGGGAGCGCAAACGTGTTTCTTAGTTCTCGGAAGGATTTCAGTCTGCCATCCTCCACTATATGTTTTAAATTAATGATGCCTTTGCGTGCCCAGGCGGCTGGGTCTGGGATTTGTGTGAAGTGAGATAAGTTAGGGTTACCCCATAGTGGTGTATGTGGTGAGATAGTATGCTCCCTCAGGCATGGTTTCCTGGCGCGTTCCCAAGCCATAATGGTCGCCTTCATTGGTTCCGTCAGTGGGTGTGGGGCTCTTCTCCCTCTAAATACCAAGTTTGACAGGGCCACGTAGGAGCACAGAACCGCTGCCTCTAGGCTCACCGCGGGGTTGGATTTGGGCTGGGAGAACCACCATCGGACGGTCACCAAAACCGCCGCTCAGTAGTATAGCAAAAAATTCGGTAGGGCCAAGCCTCCAGACGAAAGTGGTAAATATAGTGTGCATTTGGCCACTCTTGGCGTTTTCCCAGCCCAAATAAAGGTTATCACCAAACTCTCAAGTCTTCGGAAAAAGGAGAGTGGGATATAAGTCGGTGTGTTTCTGAAGAAGTATAAGAGCTTTGGTAAGTATACCATTTTTATTAGGTTGGTCCGCCCGACCGGAGAAAGTGGAAGCTTCCTCCAGTTGGTACACTTCTTGGTGAACTGTGTCAGCACAGGGTATAGATTGCCCCCCATGTAGTCTGACAGGCTCGTCGAGATTTTTATTCCCAAGTAGGTAAACTCATCTGCCCAACGCAAGGGGATAAGCGCGTCCGCCCGGGGGACCGAAGGATGCAATGGGAACAGAACAGATTTGTCCCAGTTAATTCGTATACCAGAGTATGTGGCAAACGTCTCAAAGATCTCCAACGCCGAGCGCAGGGAAGCGCTTGCATCCGCGAGGTATAACAGGGTGTCGTCAGCGTAAAGGGATATTTTTTCTGTCAGAGGACCCACCCTAATGCCCGCGACTGAATCCGACGAACGGAGTAGAATAGCCAAAGGCTCTAATGCCAAAGCGAATAGTCCAGGAGAGAGTGGGCATCCCTGTCGTGTGCCCCTTTCCAGGGGGAACATCGCCGATAAATTCCCATTCGTACGAATCCACGCTCTCGGGTGGGCATATAGAAGTCTCAGCCACATCAGGAAACGGGGCCCAAATCCAAACCTGGTCAAGACCCCCCACAGGTAGCTCCACTCCACAGAGTCGAAGGCCTTCTCCACATCAAGAGAGGAAACGACCCCAGAATTGTCAGATGATGCTAGGGCTATGTGGGTGTGTAGTCTCCTGATGTTAATGTCGGTCCCCCTCCCGGCATGAAGCCAGTCTGATCCGGGTGAATCAGGGCTGTACTAACGTTGTTGAGCCTGTTGGCCAGGATCTTGGCCAAAATCTTTGCATCCACATTGAGCAGAGATATTGGACGATAGGACGAACACAGCGAGTGGTCCTTTCCTGGCTTCAGTATAACTACAATGACTGCCTCTCCCAATGAGTCGGGTAGTTCCTCCCGGCTCAATGAGTGGGCCAGCATGTGTTGAAGTCTGGGTGCCAGTTCCTCCTGATATAGTTTATAAAATTCTACCGGGATGCCATCTGGGCTCGGTGTTTTCCCTGTCTGCATAGTTTTTATGGCCTTACAGATTTCCTCCGACGTAATAGGAGCATCTAATTTGTTGGCATAGGTCGTAGTCAATTTAGGAATGTCAATTGTGTCTAAATATCTGTCAAAGTCATCTCTACCACAAGTTACCCGGAAGCTGTAGAGCGACTGGTAATATGCTGTGAAGCAGCGATTGACATTGTCGGGGTCGGAGACTAGCATACCCCTATCGTCCCGGATCTGGGCTATAGATGCACCTCCTGCCCTTTCCCATGACAACCAGGCCAGAAGGCGACCCGTCCTTTCCCCTTGTTCGAAGATTCGTTGGGTTTGATGAAGCAGTTTTTTTTGGGTCAGTTCGGTCCTCAGCAAAAGTACTTGCTTCGTCACCGTCTGAAGGGCAGCGTAATGGTCAGGGTCTTTCGTTCTGAGATACAGTGCCTCATGTCGAAGTCAGTCAGCTTCAGCCCTGGTCAATTCCGCTTTGCGGTCCTTATGGACCTTAGCAATGATGGCCGTGTTGTGACCTCTAGTAGTGGCTTTAAAGGCATCCCACACTATGTTGGGGTCTGCCGAACCCTGGTTGGTCTCCCAATATCCGGTCATTTCTGTTTTGAACTTCGGTTCCACCTGCAGATCTGAAATCCAGTATCTAGACAGGCGCCATAGGGAGTCTGTCTGGGCCCGTTGTAGGTCCAGGGTAATGGAAAGTGGGGCATGGTCAGAAATACCTCTCGTAAGAATCTTGACCCCCCGCACTCTATCTAGAACTGTTCCCGTCACATAGGCAAGGTCTATGCGGGAGAACGCCCTATGTGAGGCTGAGTGGCAAGTGAAAGCTTTAGTCGTGGGGTGTCTCCAGCGCCAAACATCTGTGAGGCCATAGGTCTAGGCCCACGTGTCTAGTCCCTGATGAGGGCTATGGCCAGGGTTAAATCTGTCCAGTTCCGGGTTTAGGACCAGATTGAAGTCCCCCATCAGCACAAGTTTGTCAGTTGGAAACTGCGCCACTTTGGAGACTATCTGATGAAGTAGTGACAGCGAGGCTGGCGGTGGCACATACAATCCGACAACAACCCAAGGCTGCCCCCAAATTTGAGCATAGAGGACAACGTACCTACCCTCTGGATCCAGCACCAGGTCCAGAAGGGCAAAGGGAAGGGACTTCATCACCAGGACACTGACTCCCCTGGCAAGGTTCGAGTACGTGGAGTGATAATGGTGACCCACCCATGGCTTCTTCAGGCTCAGGGTTCTGCCTCCAACCAGATGAGTCTCTTGGAGTACACAGATGTGGGGATTATGCTGTTTAAGGAATTGGAACACCAAGGACCTCTTGACCGGGGAGTTCAGGCCCCGGGTGTTCCAAGATATCAATTTAAATGATGCCATACTCGCTCCACATAGTCAAAATCACACCCAGACCCTCCCCCACCAGCCTGGAGGGAAGGTCCCGGGAGTCAGGACACCACCAGAGTAAAGCAATTAGATCATGTAGACTATACCCATCCAAAACATGCAACCTTATATACATTGACTTATATTTAAGAAATTGAACGCCCCTGAACCCGGGCAAATCAAAACAAAATCCCCTTCCCCCACCCCACCCACCCCCTTAAAACTGAGGAGGGTCTGGATCCCCAACAAAACCAAAATTACCCCACAGGTGTACATGGGGGCGTAAGAGCCCGGAGGCACTCAGCCTGCATCAGGGCATTAACAGCCCAGCACAGGTCACAGTCCGGCTTGGACTATTCAGTTTGTTTCACCCGAATCCCCGAGGGCACTTTCTTAAACTTTTAGTTACAAACAATTCAGAACATATCTTGCATACCCAAGTTGCAACAACAATCCCTGTTAGCAGGTAAATATTTCCCCTGCCCCCCGCTCCAAAGGATATATGTCAGCGGCTGACCCCCAGTCTTGGGCCTCTCTACCTGGTGCCAAAGAGGCCACCCCCCATCAGGGGTATTCTGTCCCGATGTCCCGCCCCCTCCATGGAGTGGTAAATGTTCCTGGGAGCAGCATCCGGAAGGTGCAGGTTGAGGGGCAGGATAGATGTGGCCCCCATTACCCACGACAAGTTCGCTTCTGGCATCCCCTCGACCTGGACAGTCCTGCTGCAGCCCCAGATCGAGCACCCACAGTGGTCTTTGAGTAGGGTCACTGGACAAGGTGGAGCACTCCCTAAATCCCCCCATTCTCCCCAACTCTTCCAAGGGATGTTACACAGTCAAGAAGGTGAGCAAAGGGGGGGGGAGACTGCCCAGGTGCAGGTATGGGGTGCGAGGGGGCCGGTGTAAATAGGAGTCGGGGCTCCAAATGAAAACTCACGAGGTGTGGCATTGTCTTGAAGAGCAGAGGAGAAGGCAGCCACCAGAGTCGGATGATCAACAACAGTCAAACAAGGATGGTTAATCCTTCCATAGTAAGCGGGGGGGAGGGTATCAAGTGGTATACTCCAGAGCAGCAAAGTTCCATGAATTCTCAACGGCGAATCGATTCAGCCCAGTTGGCAGCCTCTGTGGGTGATGTGAAAAACTGCACTTTTTCACCATCCTGCACCCTCAATCTCGCGGGAAACAGCATGCTGTATTTAACCCATTTTTGCCTAAGCATTGCTCTGACCTGATCAAACGATTTTCTGAGTCGCTGTGTCTCAATAGAGTAGTCAGGGAAAAACATCAGCTTCGCTCCTTCATGTCTGACCTCTTCCTGCGAACGAGCGGCTCTAAGCACTGTATCTCTGTCTCTGTAGTGAAGGAGTTTAAAAATAAAGGTCCTGGGGGGTGATCCCACTGGTCCCCTAGTAGCGGGCATGCGGTGGGCTCTCTCCCCTGAAAAGTGGGGAGAGAACTGAGCCTGGGGAAACAGAGCGGGGAGCATACGCTCTATGAATACGACCGGTTCCGAGCCTTCGGTTCCTTCCGGGAGGCCTATGAGACGGATGTTGGAGCGGCGATTCCTGTTCTCAGCGTCCTCCGCTCTGGCCTCCAAGTACTTCACCTTCATTTTAAGGGTGTGGATGTCAGCCCGAGTTTCACGCTGGTCGTCCTCGGTCGCCGATACCTTCCGCTCCACCTCAGTCACCAGCTCCCTAAAAGTGCCCACGACGACCAATCCAGTTGAATGGCCCCCAAGGTCTCCCGATCTGACCCCCTTAGACTTTTATCTTTGTGGTCATCTGAAGGCAATTGTCTATGCTGTAAAGATACGAGATGTGCAGCACCTGAAACTACGGATACTGGAAGCCTGTGCTAGCATTTCTCCTGCGGTGTTGCTATCAGTGTGTGAAGAGCGGGAGAGGAGGGTTGTATTGACAATCCAACACAATGCGCAGCACATTGAACACATTTTACAAGTGGTCAGAAATTTGTAAATAACTCATGAAAGAATAAAGTTACGTTAAAACCAAGCACACCATTGTTTTTCTTGTGAAATTCCCAATAAGTTTGATGTGTCACATGACCCTCTTCCTATTGAAAAAACAAAAGTTGGGTTCAAAATGGCTGACTTCAAAATGGCCGCCATGGTCACCACCCATCTTGAAAAGTTTCCCCCTTCACATATACTAATGTGCAATCAAACAGGAAGTTAATATCACCAACCATTCCCATTTTATTAAGGTGTATCCATATAAATGGCCCACCCTGTAGATCAAACAAAAAGCAACATATAGAGCAGTGGTTCTCAACTCCAGTCCTCAGGACCCACTAACAGGCCAGATTTTAAGTATTACCTTGGGGAGATGCAGACTAGAACCACTGATATAGAGTGTACGTATTACAAAGGGGTACATGTGTAGTACAAATCAAAATTTGTTTAGTGCATTGTTATGAAGACATAGCTATGTATACCCACGGATTGACTCGGTAATCTGCACAAGTTATCTTTACCATAGTTTGCAGTGTGGGCGACCGGTGTGTGAAGGCAGAGTTTCCATTTATACACGTCTCAGCAGCCTGTAACCAACGATCCCAAATCTTGTTGTATTTGGCGGGGCAACCCCTATTCACATACAGTATATCACTTTTTTGTATGGTAGTTTGTTGTTTATTTCTGTCAGCCACTCATTAAATCTAGGGGGCAATTGTCTCATCCAGTGTCGAGCAACCACTTTCCTGGCAGTAAATAAGGTTTCATGTAAGAAAATCTTTGTAAATTTATCAATTTCGGTGTCTAGGAATATTCCTAGGAGACATTGATTTCAGTCAAAAGTGAGGGGAGATCCCATGGTGTCATGTAAAAAGTCTACAATCTGTTTCCAGTAAGCTGTATGTGTAAACAGGTCCATATCAGGTGAAAGAAAGTACCAGTCTCCTGGATACACATTAAACAATTAGCGGAGTAACCCCTCTGGAATCTAGCCTTTCTCACTGGTGTAAGATAGGCTCGATGGGTAATGTAAATTTGAGACAGCCTATCAGAGAGTTTGGGCGACACAGCCCTACAGGTTTCCAGTGCTTCATCCAATTCTTCATCTTCCAACACTCCCACCTCCCTTTCCCACCAGGGTTTTAAGTCGTATGCCAGTTTAGTGGAAGATGGGGTAATCAAACTATTATAAAAGTCTGAAAATGGTTTCTTGGAGTCTGTGTTTTTAACTATGCCCATAATCACATTTGGGGTGGGTTGAGGAAGGGATTGGGGAAATTGAGAACTAAGAGCATGGCGAATCTGGAGGTACCGGTAATACATGTAATTGGGGAGTAAGTATTCCTCTTTAAGAGCTTCAAATGCTTTAAGGTCCCCTGCTGAGAGGAGATGATGTAAGTATAGTATTCCCCTTGAGCCCCAAATTTCCACGTTAGGTAACAGAAGTAGTTCTGGGAGGGATCTGTTATGCCAAAGAGGGGTATAGTCATTGTGTTGAGGTATCTCTAAATCATTGGATGCTATATCCCATAATCGCCTGTAGTGATATTGGGGTGACATACGATCTCCTTCTTGTTTAGCTGCCCCCAAACCTAATGCTATCACGAAAAGTGGATCTGAAGTCAGCTTTAACCAATTTGTGCATAAGAGCTCCATAAATCTCTCTCTATCGGTTTTATCTATATGGTACAATTAAGATAGCTGTGATGCTATATAATAGAGATTAAAATCAGGAAGAGCTGTCCCTTCCAGGTTTGTGGGATTTTTTAGGATCCGCCAAGCTAGTTTGTGTCTCTCACTTCCCCCCAAACGAAAGGTTTAAGAATAGCTTCTAATGTTTTGCAGTATTTCAGTGGAAAATATACTGGATTGTGCCACAAAACATATAGAATTTTAGGCAGGAGAACCATTTTTATTAAATTGATACATCCAAACATTCCGAGGGGTAGTCGGGACCATGTCTGAGTTTTAGTTTTAATTAGGGCAAAAAGAGGTTCTACATTTAAGGCTATATAGTCGGCTGGAGTTTTGGAAACTTGTACTCCTAGATATTTTATACTATCAGTCCACTGCAGAGGAAGATGTGTCTGCTTTTCGTCGGGTGGGAAACTGTCTATTGGTAAGATACAAGACTTTTCCCAATTGATTTTAAGTCCCAAAAAGGAACCAAACTGTTCTATTGTCTGTAACGCAACCCATAGAGAGGGACCTGAGCCTGTTAGGTACAGTAGCGTGTCATCCGCATGCATAATAATTTTTTCTATCAAGGGACCTGTGCACAACCCATGGATCTGCCGGCTGGTCCTGATAGAAATGGCTAGTGGTGCTGCCACAAAAGCATATAGTAAAGGAGACAGAGGACATCCTTGTCTGGCTCCCCGAGTCAAACTGAACCCCTCTGATATCCAACCATTAGCTACCACTTTAGCTGTAGGGTCTTGATACATCAATTGAATCCACTTTAAAAATCTTGGTCCAAAGCCATAGCCTGCCAATCATCTCCACAAATAGCGCCACTCAACTGAATCAAATGCTTTCGCTGTATCCAGTGTCACCACTACCATGGTGCCAACGTTGTCATGTAGGGCTTGTAGATTAATAAACAATTTTTGCAGGTTAAAGGATGTGTTGCGGCCTGGCATAAAACCTGCTTGGTCTGTGTGGATTAATGTCAATATGACCTGATTTAAACTTAAGGCAAATACCTTAGCCAAAATTTTTATGTCTACCTGCAATAATGAGATAGGGCGGTAAGATTCAGGAAATCCTGGGTCCTTCCCTGGTTTGGGTATAAGATTAATGATTGCCTCTCACATAGAAGGAGGTAACTGGAAGGTGTCAAATAAATGGTTATATAAAGTTAGCAGCTTAGAGAATAAAGGTTCACTATATTGGGAATAAAGCTCTATGGGCAGGCCATCATAGCCCGCGGATTTGTATCTGGCGAAACAGGCTATGGCTTCAGAAGTTTCATCTACTGTTAGAGGTGCCTCCAACATTTTGATCTGATCCTCTGTTAATTGCGGGAGTGTGATCCCCTCTAGAAAGGATGACATATTATCTGAGTCATCAGACATTGTGGATATATGCAGTTTTTGGTAGAACTCCTTGAATTTAGCAGTTACACTGGGTGGGTCCGTAACTTGTATCCCATTGTGACCATGTACTGAAATAACCACTGGGGGTCTGTTCTCATTATGAACCATATATGCAAGTAGTTTAACCGCCCTTTCAACATATTCACACACCTTTTGTTTAGGAAAAAACATTTTCCTCTTAGACATCTCATATTGCAACTGATTCACCACCCTGGTCTGTAGCCTAAGTAGGTCAGCCTGAGCAGGGGATGGATCAGCTACATATTAATGCTCAGTTAGTGTTAATTTCTCTAAAGACTGTCCAAATGCCAAAGTAGAGGAAGTCTTTACTTTGTTAATATGAGCAATAAGCTTTGTTTTGGCGTGTATTTTGAAAGATTCCCACACGGCAGATGGAGAGGCAGATTGGCTATTTTCATCAAAATATAGTTTCCACACATTCAAGAGCTCGTCATCCTCTGTTAGTAATAAAAGCCAGAATGGGTATAACCGCCATAGTCTGGGTGGTTTATTGACAGGGAAGGTCATAGTAACCCAATAGTGGCTGTGATCAGAAAGAAGTCTGAGACAGAAGGCAGCCTCTTTCATCCTTGGAATTAATGCATGAGACAAGAATATATAAATAATCTATTCAAGGCATGGTGTTGTGTATTGATGAAAAACATGAATAGGCCCATGTATCTGGATACTTATATCTCCACGAGACACTTAGGTTGAAAGTAAAGATAAGTCTAGCAAATCTAGTGGGATGCGAAGTAGCCTGTGTTGTCGGGTGTCCCTGTGGTCTATCTAAGTTGGGATCCATTGTAGCATTAAAGTCTTCCAACCAGACTGCCTGTGTCGTGGGATGGCGAGTCATAAAGTCAAATCCCTCCTTAAGCACAGCAGCACAAAATGGAGGGGTTATGTAAATAGCCAATATTAGAAAGGGTTCCACATACATTTTAGCAAGTAAAAAGACAAAGCAGCCCTGAGGGTCTGAGACGACTTCAACAATGGTTCAAAATGTAACAATTTGGCCACCAGTATTGAGACTCCCCGTGTATGAGTTGTGTGGGTGGAATGAAAAGTCCACCCCACCCATGGGCGCTTAAGAGTAGTGTTGAGCGAACCCGGACTGTAACGTTCGGGTCCGTACCGAACTTTTGGGTGTCCGTGGCACGGACCCGGACCCGGACATTTCAAAAATCGTTCGGGTTCGGCACGGTGCCTGTGGGTTTTCAAGCCATGCCTGGGCTTGCAATGTCAGGCCCAAGCGAGTTGTGATGAGAATTCGCGGGTACCCACCCCACCTGAAAAGTAAGGTGGGTGTGTTGAGTATGTGCCCCTCAGAGTTATGACCACCGGTTTAACAATGTAAAACTTGGTAACAACTTCAGCAGAGTCTGGGAGTCCCGACGAAACAGAAAAATGAACGATTTTACATACACCTTGGGAAAGATTATAACCGATAAATGTATTGGGGAGGTAAAACACGACGACACGAATTCCTCCCTAAACTGAAATACTGAGCGGTAGGGTGCTGTGTCCGT
>BLSH010173888.1:131987-151700 GCA_018402905.1 Glandirana rugosa | reverse complement strand
GGGCACTTGCCCTAGTTTGAAGATGATTTTAGAACAGTTATATGGCTTCTACCGTTAATTAATACTTTTCAGACACAGTTTGAAGATGATCCACATTCACCTCCATTTTTGCTTTTTTTATGATTTTATTTTTTTAAAAATATTTACAGTTATTTCCCTGTCCCCATTTTTTTGTAGGGCACTTGCCCTACCCTTACCCCCATTTTACTTCCTTTTGCAGCCCTCTGGGGCTTTCCAGGACTTTCCTACAGCCATTTTTGTGCCTAAAAGTTCGGGTCCCCATTGATTTCAATGGGGTTCGTTGTCCGTGCGATCGTTCGGGTTCCGTCCGGACCCGGACCCGGACTTTGTCCCGAAGTTCGGACGGACCAGCAGAACCCGAACTTCCAGGTGTTCGCTCAACTCTACTTAAGAGCCATCTGCAGTTGACCCTCTACATGTGTTTCAACCAATACCGTTATGTCATTCAGTGTATAAATAACTGTGCTAACCCTAGGAAGAATTCGGATTCAGTTAGGACACAGCTGCAGAATACCGAGTGGGGGATTCACCACTACGTATCAAATAATAAACAAATATCCGCGCTTGTGCCAGAAACTCAACAGAAATTTTGATAAATATTAACTACACCATATATGACCATATGTGACCAAAAACATATTATATGTAAATAAAAGTATAGAGATACATAAATAATAAGTGAAAAAGTCCAAAAACATTCAAGTGACAAAGTTCAATTCAGTCCAAAGAAAATTGCAAGGATGAATTCCAAGTGAAGTGACAGTGTAAATGATCATTCGATAAAGTCCTCCACCACACCAATCCATCTATGTGAAAGAATCCTCCACCAAATGAAGCATGCCCTTACTAGAGCCCCATGACCCTCTGTTACGGGGGGTCAGGGAATGCCTGTGTGGACACTAAGCCTCCACTCAGCCTTTGATGATGAAAGTCCCAGCTTCAACCTTCAATCTTTACCATAGGATCCGTATACTCCCAATGTAAATATAAAAGGAACGCCGCAATATTGTGATAACGTTTTAAAAGCATAGACGTTTATTAAATAGATTGCACTTACAAGAGGTCCAAGGAAAAATCGCCATAAACTCGAGTATACAATGTGTAGTATAGCGGTGGGAACCAAAGCAGCACTTCTGCCCGATCGATTTCGTCCCAACGGACTTCTTCCGGAGCATGAAGGCTGTCTGTTTCCACCACCAATTTATAATCTTATCCACAATCACATAAGTGGCTATTAAATCCTGGTTGTCCAATCTGTGCCCTTGTTGCATTTTCATAAGGAAGGCAGTTCAGCCTACGTCATGTTGGAGGCGTGGATCTCCTGTTAGACATGGTGTCTGCAAAGGACGTATCGAACGCGCTACCCGAAACCCTAATCGAGGCTCAGTGTAAAGTGCGCACTGTGCGCGAGATAGCGCGTGCGCACTGTGCGTCCGTCGTCCATGTCAAATGTTAAGTCATCACGAACTTCACGTCATGACGTACCGCATTGAATTATGGACAATGAAGTCCAAATAACCTCCGGATTAGAATTCAATGCATGGTAGATCTATCTGAATTCGTAAGGTCTCTGAATCAGAATGATAGAGGTATCCAACTGAACTTTGAGATGAGTCAAACTGAAGCGCACTTCCTGGATTTAAATATCAGAGTGGAAGGAGGGAAAATGACCACATCCACCTACTTCAAACCGACAGACAGGAACTCCTTCATATCCAGGGACAGTTGCCACCATAGGCCCTGGCTGGAAGGATTTCCTAAAAGTTAACTTATGCGCATTAGAAGGAACTGCACTAACCTCAAAGAGTTTGATGAACAGGCAGAGATCCTGATTAAGAGGTTCTCCGATAAAGGATACGAAATACATCATCTGCAGAGTATAGCCAGCAACTTAAGGAGTGCTGATAGAGAGGTACTCCTTAGAAGAAGCAATGATGATGGGAACCCCCCGAATAGACAGAGGCGGGACTTCGCCTTCATCACATCCTTTTCAGTCCAACATTGGGCAGTTAAACAAATCTTTGATGCGCACTGGCATATTCTGCAGAATGATAACATTTTAAAAAAAGCTTTGCCCCCCCGTCCGCAAATAACATACAGTGGAGTCCCTTCACTAAGGGATGTACTGGTACAAAACATTGTAGATCCCCCACCAAACCCTTATAGATTTCATGATCTTAAGGGCTACTACAAATGTGGACAATGTCAGGTTTGTAGCCTCAATTGTTGTCAGACTAGGAAAATCATTAGCTTTTCCTCTACAGCTACTGGTCGTAACTTTAGGATAGGGTCTTTCATCACATGCAGGACCACACATGTGGTCTACTTGCTGCAGTGCCCGTGTGGCCTACAGTATGTGGGCCGGACCACAAGAGCCCTGAATGTAAGGTTGAACGAACACCTAGCTAATATCCGCAAAGGTTACAAGGATCATAGTGTATCTAAACACTACGAGTCCACGATAGAGATCCTAAAGGGACCCTATTTGTTGGGATTGATTGTTTTTCACCCCATTGGAAAGGGAGCCTAAAAGTGAGAGAGCTATCTAAGTTGGAATCCAAATGGATTTTCCTTCTTAAGAGCCACTCTCCTGTGGGGTTAAATATAGAATTGGACGTCAACTGTTTCATAGATAATTCTTGATAAACTGGTAGGGGTACTTGTATGCATTAAGCCCTCTTTCATCCCTCTAGAAGGGGATTGTGGGCTAACATGGATGTAGATATGCCTTTTTCTTCTATGCTACCCTGAAACCCCCCCCCCCTCTTCTCTCTAGTCTTGTTGTGCGTCCTTCTTCTAGCTAATAGCATTAGCTCCACACCTCCAACATGACGTAGGTTAAACTGCCTTCCTTATAAAAATGCAACAAGGGCACAGATTGGACAACCAGGATTTAATAGCCACTTTTGTGATTGTGCATACGATTATAAATTGGCGGTGGAAACAGACAGCCTTCATGCTCCGGAAGAAGTCCGTTGGGACGAAATCGATCGGGGCGGAAGTGCTGCTTTGGTTTCCACCGCTATACTACACATTGTATACTCGAGTTTATGGCGATTTTTCCTTGGACCTCTTGTAAGTGCAATCTATTTAATAAATGTCTATGCTTTTAAAACGTTATCACACTATTGCGGCTTTCTTTTTATATTTACATTGGGAGTATATGGATCCTATGGTAAAGATTGAAGGTTGAAGCTGGGACTTTCATCATCAAAGGCTGAGTGGAGGCTTAGTGTCCACACAGGCATTCCCTGACCCCCCGTAACAGAGGGTCATGGGGCTCTGGTAAGGGCATGCTTTTTTTGGTGGAGGATTCTTTCACATAGATGGATTGGTGTGGTGGAGGACTTTATCGAATGATCATTTACACTGTCACTTCACTTGGAATTCATCCTTGCATTTTTTCTTTGGACTGAATTGAACTTTGTCACTTGAATATTTTTGGACTTTTTCACTTATTATTTATGTCTCTCTATACTTTTATTTACATATAATATGTTTTTGGTCACATATGGTCATATATGGTGTAGTTAATATTTATCACAATTTCTGTTGAGTTTCTGGCACAAGCGCGGATATTTGTTTATTATTTAATACCGTTATGTCGGCATGTTGCTTCTTTAGGAAAGAGAAGACTGCAGATCTTTTAATTTTGTCTGTTACTCGGTGGCAGCAAGATTTTCACTTGCATCATGGGTGTTTAATCACAGACTTATAGATGTTTCATGGGTTTAAGTAGACACCCTTTGCTAATGATTTGACACTACTTTAAGGGGAAACTGAAGGAAGGACACTCAGAAAAAGATGGAACCAGAAAAGTCTGTGTGTGCAGATTCAGAAAGGTGGCTTTCACAAACACCTTGTCCCTAACCAATTTAATTTTTTAATCTCAATGGAGAAGGCATTGATGTCCAACCTGTATGTGCATAATGCAGAGACAATATAAAATACCCTTCATTGCTTTCTGGAGTTTGTGATCCTTCTGGCTTCCAGAGATATAGGGAGTTTAAAGGGAGTAAGGTTGCTTGGGAATATAATGCATATGGGAAAAGCTTAGGGAACTGACAATGCAGGTTGGGCTTTGCTGAGCACTAGGTTTGCTATATGTTTATTAGTAACACTATTTTTTTAAATTTGTAGATGTCAACTGTCCCAGCTGCTGTCAGTCAAAATCCTATGAGGAGGTAGCAGAACTGTGGCTTGCCAGTTCTTTGGATGCACACAGACCGGCTCGGGGGCATATGCTCATGGATTGCCCCCATAGCATGGCATTTGGATGAAAAAGTAGTGGACAGCGCTGGCGGGGGGACCACCAAAGTGGAGGTAAGGGACTGCTCTGTGCGCAGAGTAGGTAAGTACTATACTACTATACCTAAAAAAAAGAGCTTTTAGCATCACTGTAATGGTGATAATGTGGTTATGCTAGTAGTATTGGGAGGTACAACAGTATATTTCTATCCATCATAATGCCCAGAACCTGAATAGAGAGATTCTTCTGGGCTACGCTAGGCACCTAAAGCAGGATCATTTTGGGGACAAGGCTGAGGCCGTAGTGGGGGAATACTCAACCTTAACGCAGGCCTCTGCATTTAAAGATGAATGTACACCATGTACCCTTGCATCATAACTGTTCTCCAGTTACTGTAAGGGCCTAGGACCTAAGTGACTTGCGATCCCACTTGTGTCGCCCCAAGTCACCTCAAGTCGCTTGACATCCAAAATCCCATTGAAATGAATAGGAGCCATCTTAATATACACTACTGAAGTCGCTCCAACTTCAAGGCGACTTCAGAAAAGGTTCCCGTACTACTTCAAGGCGACTTCTATCCGACTTGTGCCCATAGAATTCAATGGAAATCATCTCCAAGTCGGATCCCCCATCTATATTGAAGTGACTTTACAGGAAAAAGAAAATCATTTTTTAAGGCAACCCCCTCCCTCTCTTCTCTGATTGGCCCCAGGCAAAGTTGCCTGGCATGGAGGTCGCTTCAGGTCGCATTGTAAGTCGCCCAAAGTCACACTGAAGTCACCTTGAAGTTGCCTTGAAGTCACTTTCAAATCGCCTAGCAAATTTGCCTCTGAAGTTCGATTCCCTAGGTGTGAACCAGCCCTTACTCTCGGGTCCCCATAAAAATGTATACCTTCTCTGTAACTTGCATTTAGGAGAGACACGCTGAGTCTTGTCCATATCCACCTGTCCAGTGTATCACCGCTACCTCACTCTCAGTAACGATATGGGGTCCCACTGTGCACATAGCATGGACTCCATGGGTGCACTTCACTTCAATTAGCTCTTCTGTACTTGGTTACCAGCTGAGGACCTCTGTGGCACAAGTATGCTCCTGTTCCTATGGGAGACAGACTGCTCACGGAGAGAATGCAGACAACTCTCTCCTGCAAGAGGCTATCCCACTTATCTCAAACACACACTTAACAACAGGCTGCTTGTAACTCCTGTTACCCTAGGTAACCCTCATGTCTTCACACCCTATTACTCTTGTACTGATGTCTTCGTACCCCCAAAGTACCGTAGTGACCTGAACTATGGGATGGTGCTGTCTACTTGCATTACACCGCTTTAGAAACTTCAGACCAGGCGTGACCAAGGTTGAGAAACTTAATTCCAACATGCTGAAACATTATTTCTTCCTACGTCCCTATCCCTAAACCCAGGCTGTGTGCTGCCCCAGTATACCTGCAAAGGTAGAGTCCATTTATAATACAGAGTCCATCTGTGGCCTTCTCCAGCAGATGGTGTATTTGGGGCAAACCCCAAGTTCTGATGACTTTTACATCTCAGCAGTAGTCAGCAACATTCTTCTGCTCCTCACGGGTGCTGTTCTCCAATGCTTTCCTTTAAGGGCATTGGGCCTGGATCTCTTTGCTCAAGGGCACTCTCCTCTACCCAAGTGGGCCCCCCTCCCGATCGCTCATCTCCTCTCCTCTCCAACCCACTGTCCCACACAAGATAACACAGGATCAGTGGGTCGGACTCAGAGAGAAACCCACCAGAAAACAAAGAACCAGGAAAGCATTAACTCTCACCCTCCCATTCAGGACATGACCTAACTGGCTATTTGCAACCCACTTACAAGACAGCCAGATAGCCAAGAATGTTTTAAAAAATAATAAATAATGCTAAATGTTTTGCTTTATGACTTTAATATTGCTTGTGACAATAACTAGCAGGTGTTCCTATCGACCCTCGTGCACTGGCTTGATTTTTTTTCTATCATTTCAGGCACAGATGTGGCTTAGCTACTCCCACTGGGCTGCATGTGACCCATTTTAGGATCACAATTTACTCTTTACATCTTTGCTTGCCTCTTAGTTTGCTGCCAGTGAGACAGGTAGTGGTTATAGATTGTAATTTTGTATTTTGAGATGCAACTTTTAGGGTGTCCATTTTTTGCGTGCTGAACAAATCTCTAAGCAGAATTTACCTTCTGTGAAATGCACATGGCCAAATAATCAATAGATCAGGAGTTACGGGCAGCTGAAGTTGCATGCAAAGTTGTAATTTTTCTATCCCTCAAGCCTTCCATTGGTCAATGAGTAACCATAAAAATCATGGTGAGAAGGGACAACAGGACCCCAACCAAATCAATGCTTAGTACTATGTTAGGCTATACTTGCACTATACACCAGCAGTTCTGGATTTGCTTTATAAAGAGTAACAATCCTCCTTTTTTTGGGATATGTAATGGAATGAGAGTTTTGACTATGTTTTGTTTTAAAAGGGGTCTATTATGCTATTGGTCAATGAAAAAAAGCTATCACATTAAAGCAGATTTTCTCAACCAGGGTTCTGTGGAATTCTAGGGTTATTCCAGAGGTTGCTTGTAGTTCCTTGAGCTGTCAGCAGTGATCACCTCAGCAAGAGGAGCACTTCTACAAGGACCATCGATATAAGCTGGTACTTTTCCACTTATCTCAAAGTAAGGGTGGTGCTTTTGCGCTGACCAAAATGAAACATCTAAAATGCCACCTTTCTATTGTCCACCAATGTAAAGTCATACTACAGAATTTACTGTGTGTGTTTCATTTACTGGACATTAATAATATTCTTTCCTGTCAAGATAATTACTGAAAACACTGTTTATTTGTCTTATGGAGTGGAGAGCTGTTAAAAATATTCTCTAGGTGTCAAATAAAAATGAGTACACCACATTTTAGTTTCATATCTACAGCTTACTTATAATTGTAATATACCCTAGTTGTAGGTATATGCTTTTTTTAGTAGGAGTTCCCTAAAAACCTAACAGTGATTTCAAGGGTTCTTCAATGATAATGTGGTTGAGAAAAGCTGCATTAAAGGGTCACTAGACAGGTTAAAACAGGTAAAGCCAAACTGCCCTGTTATAAGAAAAGAGATCTGCATATAACTGCAGCTGCTGTTATCTCTGCATCTACTGATCACTCTGACATACAGTTCTCACAAATTACTTGCACTTACATATTCATTTGGAATTACCAAGGTCTGAGACCTGTTTAATTTAAATTATACAGTATTAAGAAATATGAAACAGCTATTTTTTGGTGGTCCAAAGTCCATATGGATTTTTTATGTGGTCACTAGTGTCACTAGAAATAAAACATTTAAAAATGAAAACTTAAGTTTAAAGGTTTACTTTTACTAAACTATTAATCAGTGTAAAATGGTCCAACTGTTCATCCATGCTTAACAATTATTATTACGTTAAGAGTACAAATTATTATTATCAGATGAACCGCACATACTGCATTTACCATTCTTCCAATATACAGTAAGTGTTGTTTAATACATTCTGTATGATAATTGTTTGTTTGTACAAATTATCCATAAAACAATACAAATTATGGAAAAAAAAGTGGCAGTCATTATTTAGTTTAACAAAAATCCAAAAATTATATTATATATACTTTATATATATTATAGAATATATATTTTATATAATATTATATTATACTATATAATACTATATTTGATAGCATAAATACTATAATATTAGATATTGGGTATTATTTATTATAACAGTTTCCATAGTAACCAGTTATAATTTGTCCCAACCCCAGTCATTGTCTCTTTTTCTGGACAGCATGCTAAAGCAGAATTTTGTGTTAAACTTTTCAAATTTTTCTTAAAACATTTTTCTGATAAATATGCTTGTTACTATAAATCAAGTGATGATCTTACCAGTAGTTGTGAAGAGTCCCACAAGCATATTCAGGTTTCTTCCTCCGACAATAGCTACCTCCGTCCCCTTTTTGTTCTTCTCGCTCCTTTTGGCTCTCCAGGCTGCCCAGAGACCAGTGACCAAAGTCATTGCATAGAAAACGATGATGGCTATCAGCCCAGGAACATTGAGTGCCATTATTACCCAAAATAACTTGTTCAATAATTCTCTGCAGTCTTTCAAGGTTTAGGGGAGCAAATCTCATTTACTGACAAGTCTAACAGCAAGAAATTCTTTGCATTTCCAAATACACCCAGCTGATCTATATATTGGCTCACCATATGCTACAATAATGCTGGGTCAGCTTCAAGGATGGACCTCCTGTACTCTTGTAGAGAGAAAAAAAGCAAACTTTTTCTTGTCCCTCCAACAACAACTTGCCAGAGAGGAGGTATTTGGCTTCTTTCCAGAGGCTTCATTCACATGTCAGAGAAGAGAAACGCTTGTATGTTCAATTGATGTTTATCCCTTTTCTTCTCACTGCCATTCAACTTTCTGGAGTTTGGGCAGTACAGGCTAAGCAATTGTAACTTACAAGTGCAAAAAATGGTAATTTAGTTATGGATCCACAATGCTTGTAACCAGTCTCTTAGCTTCTACCCTACCACTTAGCAAAAAGATACTGTCACCTTGCTCATTCATGTCACTTAATACTCACTTGGTTTTCAGATGACACCCCTGGTGACACATGCTCCCTCAAGGTGTAGATTCTAAAGAAGCCCCTAGATTATGCAATTTTCTTTCCTTCCACCACTGGCAAAGATTCCCCCATCAACACAGTCAGCGTTGATGGGGAAATCCCCCCCCCCCACCACCACCACCACCACCACATCGCTATTATGTTCTGCCAGCAAGGAACACAGGGAACCTTTCACTGCTGGCTGAACACAGTGGTCATTGCTGTCGGCTATACTGTAACTGTAGTGGACAGACAGGCTGGTTGTATTGAAGTCAATAGATTGATCAACGTCAGTACAACCAGCCTGCCCATAGAGGGATTGAATCATGGCCAGTCTCTGCAGAACCGGCTGAGATTTGATCCATTTATGGCCATCTTAAGTGACAATTTGGTTTTAGTCAAAGTAACCCACAAGGAATGATGAGCTGGTGACCTTAGTGGCTCCAATGCTACTTGGTTGCTGCTAACTGTCAGAAGTTCATAGCCCTCTAGCTTGCTCCCACAAGGAACCACAGAAGTAAGGTGGCTACAGTGAGGAGACAGAACAGAATTAGGGAAGCAGTTGGGTGTCTGGGTAGAGGTCAGATGAGGCAGAAAGCAAGAGTAGTGAGGGTCCAAGCAGAGGTTGAGGCAGGCAAGAAGTATAGGAGTAGTCAGGTCCAGGTGAGGGTTTTGGCAGGCAGCAAATAACAGAGCAGTCATGTCAGTCGGAGTTGCAACAAACAGGCAACTGGCAGGCAAGTATCATAGCTCTCTCAGCTATAACTCTAAGGTAACTGGTGATAAGACATAGCACTAGCCACTTCAAAGACTAAAGAAGACATGCCTAGTGTTGATTCAGGGAATCTTGGAATTTGATTATTTGCTAAAGTGGAGCACTACTATGTGTTTCCCAATACCTGAAAGCACCATGTATTTGTGCCAGCTGACTCAGCGAAATGAGGAATGAGATGGTTCTGGCATGATAAATATTAGTAGGTCAGGAGGTTCCCTTCACACAGATGTTGTCCCTAAATGGCACAGTGCAGTATCTCCTTATGCAGATGGAATTCCGTATTTTAATCAATATATCTAAGCTCACCAATTGCACCAAGGGCCCTTATGTCTGTTGAGCCCTAAACAAACCTTTTACAAAGTCCAAAAGCTGACACTTTTATTGGGTTACCTGAGCATGGTGTGGTTTGGGACCGTGTTTAGGTAACCCATAAAACTCATCAACCTTTTTGTGTACTCTGCAAAGTGTTGTTATAGGACATAAGAGACCTGAAGACCCTTTGTGCAGATGGTGAGCTTACATATGTTATCCAAACATATTTGAACAGCTTGCCTAGATGGAGGGGCTGATTTACTAAAGTTTAGGTGCCTATCCTGATGCATTTATCAGGAGCGGACAATCAGATTGTATTTTTATTGCATATAATATGCACCCATGATGCATGCAAACATGTACAGACATTGTGTATATGCTGACGTTACCAACAAGTGTTAGCCATAAAGTGTCCCAGAATCCAGAACCCAAAGACACATCTCCCAAAAGGTATGTGTGGGTCTGTGGAGTGACTTATTGAAATATGGATGCCTCTTTGAATAGGGGAGCAGATTTTCACACTCCCCACCCAGGTGATTGAGTGAGGGTACATAGTACCCCATTTTACTCATACACAAAATAAATACATAAATATTAAATAAACACACTCACTGCGAAAAAAATCCTTCAGACTTTAGACTTTTAGACTTTAGAAAAATAATAAAAATTAAAAAATCGCCCCTGGTGTAAATCCAATGTCAAGCACGCTTTGGGATATGTTGGTGTGCTGCTATCTATTTTTCCTTTAACAATGGTCATGGCATATTTGGTTTATTATGCCATTCAAGATACCTGCCAGATTTTTTACAAACAAAAGCTGACAGTGATCTGTCATTTTATTTAGTTCTTTGAAGAAGGGGTGAACAAACTAGCACTACCACAACTAATTTAGGATGGATGGAGAGCATTTGTGAACAACAATTTTCATGTCTTGCCACAGATTCTCAGTTGGATTTAGGTCTGGACTTTGACTGGGCCATTCTAACACATGAATATGCTTTGATCTAAACCATTCCATTGTAGCTCTGGCTGTATGTTTAGGGTCGTTGTCCTGCTGGAAGGTGAACCTCCACCCCAGTCTCTAACAGGTTGTATGCTAAGTGTAGCCATGCCCCCGTAGGGGTTTCTGAAAGTAATGGTCCACCTGTCACCCTGCCCAGCCAGACATCCATCTCAGGCACTCATATAGATATAGATCAGTCCATTGCTTTGTTTTGTCCGATGCAAATTTGCTTAGGACTCCTATAAACACTCCAGTATATACACTTCTCTCTACACTCCAGCACAAAAACTTGCTGCTTTCTGTTCCTTCTCCAGCACAAACACTTGCTGCAGACTGTTCCTCTTCCACCAGCACTTCCCTTGCTGCAGACTCTCACTCCTCCAGATTAACTAGCACTGTACGGGTAGGCCTGACACACTAACTCAGTCAGGCCTCGTGAACTGTCTTTTACAGGCAGAGGCATCGGGCCTCTTTCTGTAGAGAAGTTCAGGTGCTAGCCATCTTCTCTTAAGCCACCACTCCAAGATACCTCTCTTCAGGTCCTACCAGCCAACATGGCTGCCATGACCTCTCTCCACTGCTCTTTCCACAGTCCTCTCATCTGGTTCTGCACCCTTCTCTCCAACTGCAACTTCCCAGTTCCTGAGGCGTGCCTCCCCAGTCCTCCCGATTGTGCTCACTCACCAGCCCTCCTGGCTGCGACCAGTAGTCCTCCTGGAGACTCTTACAGTGTTCTCTCTCTCCTGCTGTCCTCTTTCTGCTATCTCATATGCCTCTCCTTCCGGAATCTCTTTCTCTCTCCTCCCGAATGCACCCAAGCCTCAGCCCAGGGTCATCACCCCCCCAGACTGGTGAGCTCCCCATGAGCACAACAGCCTACACACTTCTTTACTCCATCTCTTTCTCCCGACTACTCCTCCCCCAGCTGGGCTGACCCCAAGTATTTAAGGAGGCCTCCCCCTTGCTAATCCAAGTTGGGGATTGGTCAGGACTCCTTAAGATACACCAGGTAGAATCCACCTCTCTTCCCATCCCTCCTTCCAGCACCTTCTAGAAAAAAAGGGAGGTAACTGAGAAGTGACACCACCTGTGAGTCACCAGCTGCTGTCCTGAGCCACTCCCAGCCCAGAATCAATACAAACAGGCCTAGCACCTCACTACCTAGAGGGTGCTACATAAGATCTCCCTGTATTTTGCTCCATCCATCCTCCCATCAACTCTGACCATCTTCCCTGTCCCTGCTGAAGAAAAGCATCCCCCCAAAATGATGCTGCCATCACCATGCTTCACGGTGGGCTTGATGTGCTCAGGGTGATGTGCATTGTTAGTTTTCTGCCACATTTTAGGCCAAAAACTTCAATTTGGTCTCATCTGACCAGAGCATCTTCTTCCACATTTTTGCCGTGTCCCCCACATGGCTTCTCGCAAACTGCAAATGGAACTTCTAATGGTTTTCTTTCAACAATGGCTTTCTTCTTGCCACTCTTCCATAAAGGCCAGATTTGTGGAGTGCATGACTAATAGTTGTCCTGTGGACAGATTCTCCTATCTGAGCTGTGGATCTCTGCAGCTCCTCCAGGGTTACCATGGGCCTCTTGGCTGCTTCTCTGATTAATGCTCTTCTTGCCCGGTCTGTCAGTTTAGGTGGACGGTCATGTCTTGGTAGGTTTGCAATTGTGCCATACTCTTTCCATTTTTGGATGATGAATTGAACAGTGCTCTGTGAGATGTCCAAAGCTTGGGATATTTTTTGATAACCTAACCCTGCTTTAGACTTCTCCACAACTTCTCCACAACTTTATCCCTGACCTGTCTGGTGAGTTCCTTGGCCTTCATGATGTTGTTTGTTCACTAAGGTTCTCTAACAAACCACTGAGAGCTTCATAGAACAGCTGTATTTATACTGAGATTAAATTACACACAGGTGGACTCTATTTACTAATTAGGTGACTTCTGCAGGCAATTGGTACTACTAGATTTTAGTTAGGGGTATCAGAGTAAGGCTGGGTTTACACTATCCGACAAAAAAAACGGTCCGACTTTGATCCTACTTTGCTGTGCGATTTACGGTCCTACATAAGCCTTGTACACACGGGACGACGATCGTCTCAAATCGTATGTTGGATAATGTAACTTGCATACTGACTCCACTACACGATCGTACGACCACAGAAAGAACGTTCAGGTGCATGTAATTAGCATCCGGCCGTTCCTGACTTCGGAGCATGCGTGTTTTACACAATACAACTTGTTGTACCAACTGCTCTGTACACACGATACAACGGTCGTATGGCCGCTTGTTGGTACGACCAAGTTTTCTAGTCTGCTCATACAACTCCCCTTGTACGATCGTCATATGTCGGCTGTTCTAATCGCGCATACGAACGATCGATTTCGCATACAACGGTCGTTCATACGACCTGTTGTATACGATCGTCGTCCCGTGTGTACGAGGCTATGAGGCTATACCGTTTGTCCGACTTTGATCCCGACAATGCCAGGCACCTTGTGCTCTGGGGAACTTGAAGGGGAACTCCACACCAAATTAAAAAAAAAATGGCATGGAGTCCCCCTCCAAGAGCATACCAGGCCCTGTGGTCTGGTATGGGTTTTAAGGGGAACCTCCATGCCAAAAAAAAACCGCGTGGTGTCCCCCCAAAATCCATACCAGACCCTTATCGGAGCATGCAGCCCGGCATGCCAGGAAAGGGGGTGAGGACAAGCAATCGCCCCCCCTCCTGGACCATACCAGGCCGTGTGCCCTCAACATGGGGAGTATGGGTGCTTTGGGGCAGGGGGGCTCTGCACCCCGCACCCCAAAGCACCTTGTCCCCATGTTGATGAGGACAAGGGCCTCTTCCCGACAACCCTTGCCGGTGGTTGTCGGGGTCTGCGGGTGGGGACTTATCGGAATCTGGAAGCCCCCTTTAACAAGGGGGCCCCCAGATGCCGGCCCCCCACCCTATGTAAATGAGTATGGGGTACATCGTACCCCTACCCATTTACCTGGAAAAAAATGTACAAAAGAACACACTACACAGCTTTTTAAAATATTTTATTAAATCAGCTCTGGCGTCTTCTCCCCTCTCTGGCTCTTTCTTCGGCTCTTTTGAGGGGTCTTCTATCTTCTGAGGGGTCTTCTTTCTTCTCGTTCTCTATGGCATCTTCTGCTCTTTTGCCGGTCTTCTCCGCTGTCCTCTTCCCTCTGTTCTTCCTCTCTTCTTCTTCTTCTTCCCATTTTGACACGACGCAATCTCCTTCAGGAATGCCCTCTCCGCTGTGTGCTGTGCCTTATATTGGCATGGGGTGGGGCCACCCGCTGACATCACCCGGCAGGCCCCACCCCCTATGATGTCACACCATGGGGGTGGGGCCTGCCAGGTAATGTCAGCGGGTGGCCCCGCCCCATGCCAATATAAGGCACAACATACAGTGGAGAGGGCATTCGTGAAGGAGATCGCGTCGTGTGAGCATGGGAAGAAGAAGAAGAAGAGAAGAAGAACAGAGGGAAGAGGACAGCGCAGAAGACCGGCAAAAGAGCAGAAGACGCCATGAGAGAAGGAGAAGAAAGAAGACCCCTCAGAAGATAGAAGCCCCCCCCCAAAAGAACCAAAGAAAGAGCCAGAGAGGGGAGAAGACACTGGAGCTGATTTAATAAAATATTTTAAAAAGCTGTGTAGTGTGTTTTTTTTGTACATATTTTTTCCCAGGTAAATGGGTAGGGGTACGATGTACCCCATACTCATTTACATAGGGTGGGGGGCCGGCATCTGGGGGCCCCCTTGTTAAAGGAAAAAAAAAAAAACTAAATGTTACAGCGCACACATGATACATACTCCTGTCAGGCTATTTAAAAGCATTAAAACGTATATAGCAAAAGCTGCAAAAATACGGGGGTTTGGTCACACTGAATGGCCATGAAGTGCTTAAGCCCACTGACTGCTGCAAAGTACCCCGTTTCCCAGTGGGTACCTACACTGACCTTAGAGTGAATGCTCCTATCTCTTAAACCATGGAAGCCAACGCCTCTCTTTATGGGAGACCAGAGGACACATCCCATTCAGTGTGACCAAACCCCCGTATTTTTGCAGCTTTTGCTATATACGTTTTGATGCTTTTAAATAGCCTGACAGGAGTATGTATCATGTGTGTGCTGTAACATTTAGTTTTTTTGTTTGATGGTCGTTACGAGCAGCACCATGCGTTTGGTAGGGTGTTCCCCCCAAATATCTAGTTTTTTGTATGCTGTGGTCCTGACCAGACCTTTTGGGTTGGTGAACCCCATCCTCCTTAATTACCCCCAATCAGTGTCCACCTGATCAATGGGATGTGTCCTCTGGTCTCCCATAAAGAGAGGCGTTGGCTTCCATGGTTTAAGAGATAGGAGCATTCACTCTAAGGTCAGTGTAGGTACCCACTGGGAAACGGGGTACTTTGCAGCAGTCAGTGGGCTTAAGCACTTCATGGTCATTCAGTGTGACCAAACCCCCATATTTTTGCAGCTTTTGCTATATACGTTTTGATGCTTTTAAATAGCCTGACAGGAGTATGTATCATGTGTGCGCTGTAACATTTAGTTTTTTTGTTTGATGGTCGTTACGAGCAGCACCATGCATTTGGTAGGGTGTTCCCCCAAATATCTAGTTTTTTGTATGCTGTGGTCCTGACCAGACCTTTTGGGTTGGTGAACCCCATCCTCCTTAATTACCCCCAATCAGTGTCCACCTGATCAATGGGATGTGTCCTCTGGTCTCCCATAAAGAGAGGCGTTGGCTTCCATGGTTTAAGAGATAGGAGCATTCACTCTAAGCTCAGTGTAGGTACCCACTGGGAAACGGGGTACTTTGTAGCAGTCAGTGGGCTTAAACACTTCATGGCCATTCAGTGTGACCAAACCCCCGTATTTTTGCAGCTTTTGCTATATACGTTTTGATGCTTTTAAATAGCCTGACAGGAGTATGTATCATGTGTGCGCTGTAACATTTAGTTTTTTTGTTTGATGGTCGTTACGAGCAGCACCATGCATTTGGTAGGGTGTTCCCCCAAATATCTAGTTTTTTGTATGCTGTGGTCCTGACCAGACCTTTTGGGTTGGTGAACCCCATCCTCCTTAATTACCCCCAATCAGTGTCCACCTGATCAATGGGATGTGTCCTCTGGTCTCCCATAAAGAGAGGCGTTGGCTTCCATGGTTTAAGAGATAGGAGCATTCACTCTAAGCTCAGTGTAGGTACCCACTGGGAAACGGGGTACTTTGTAGCAGTCAGTGGGCTTAAACACTTCATGGCCATTCAGTGTGACCAAACCCCCGTATTTTTGCAGCTTTTGCTATATACGTTTTGATGCTTTTAAATAGCCTGACAGGAGTATGTATCATGTGTGCGCTGTAACATTTAGTTTTTTTGTTTGATGGTCGTTACGAGCAGCACCATGCATTTGGTAGGGTGTTCCCCCAAATATCTAGTTTTTTGTATGCTGTGGTCCTGACCAGACCTTTTGGGTTGGTGAACCCCATCCTCCTTAATTACCCCCAATCAGTGTCCACCTGATCAATGGGATGTGTCCTCTGGTCTCCCATAAAGAGAGGCATTGGCTTCCATGGTTTAAGAGATAGGAGCATTCACTCTAAGGTCAGTGTAGGTACCCACTGGGAAACGGGGTACTTTGCAGCAGTCAGTGGGCTTAAACACTTCATGGCCATTCAGTGTGACCAAACCCCCGTATCTTTGCATTTTTTGCTATATACGTTTTGATGCTTTTAAATAGCCTGACAGGAGTATGTATCATGTGTGCGCTGTAACATTTAGTTTTTTTGTTTGATGGTCGTTACGAGCAGCACCATGAGTTTGGTAGGGTGTTCCCCCCAAATATCTAGTCCCTTGTTAAAGGGGGCTTCCAGATTCCGATAAGTCCCCGTCTGCAGACCCCGACAACCACCGGCAAGGGCTGTCGGGAAGAGGCCCTTGTCCTCATCAACATGGGGACAAGGTGCTTTGGGGTGGGGGGCAGAGCCCCCCTGCCCCAAAGCACCCATACTCCCCATGTTGAGGGCACGCGGCCTGGTATGCTCCAGGAGGGGGGTGCTAGCTCGTCCCCACCCCTTTTCCTGGCCTGCCGGGCTGTGTGCTCGGATAAGGGTCTGGTATGGATTTTGGGGGGACCCCACACCATTTTTTTTATTTAATTTGGCGTGGAGTTCCCCTTCAAGATCCCCAGAACATAAGTCGCATGCCAAAGTTGGATTAGTGAAGACACTGATACGACTTTGATCCGACTTCAATGCCTTTCAATGTGCTAAAGTAGGATCAAAGTCAGACAAAAGTAGTACAGGAACCTTTTTCAAAGTCGGTCCGACTTTGAAAAACACAAGTCGGACCAGTTAAGACGGCTCTCATAGGGAATCATTGTTTTTGTGACCTAATGCGACTTGTGCTCCTAATGTCGGTCCGAGAATCGGACTAGTGTGAACCCAGCCATAAAGGTGGCTGAATACAAATGCACGGCACACTTTCAGATATTTATTTGTAAAAAAATTTGAAAAGCATTTCCTTCTACTTCATAAAAACTGTGCCACTTTGTGTTGGTCTATCACATAAAATCCCAATAAAATACATTTACGTTTTTGATTATAACATGACAAAATGTGGAAAATTTCAAAGGGTATGAATACGTTTTCAAGGCACTGTATATTATGGAGAGGGGACGATGTGTTGTAGTCATAAAGCACAGTTTTTTTTTCCTTTTTTTTTTACCTGGTAACGCTGCCAGTAACACAATTTCTGCAATAAGTCCTAATGCCACAGCAGTTTTCTCAAACCTGAGAGTACCCAACCACTCATCGACCAATGGAAAGTTAGCCAAGTGGTGACCCCTTAAGCTAGCCAAAAAAGATCAAAATTCAACTGGTGCAGCAGGAACTTTGCAGAGAAGAAGCAAGAAAACTCAGAACCTGTGCATCATGTGATCTTAGTGTAGAACATACTACACATTCATTCTCCTCTACCCAGCTTGGGGCCCTAGCAATATGGCAGCTGGAGGGACTTTGTCATGTGGTGTAGAAGCAGCTCCTGGGGTCACTTTGCCAGGTTGATTGCCATCACATGGATGAAGACGCAGGGGCGGATCCAGAGCCTAGTCTCAGGGGGGCACTGCCAGAAAATAAAGTTTTTCGCGGGCAATTTGTTGGGGCAATTTCTGGCGTTGGCGCTTCAATCATCATAGCACCATGGTTGTTATGGTGTCAGGATGATTGAAGAGCATTATTTCTATTATTACATTGTTATATAAAATGAAATAGTTCAACTCACCATAATGCAGAATCGGTGGGAACCCTGAATGTGTCACTTGCCACCGTCACCTGCCACCGGATGCAGCTTGTCACTTGCTTGCCACCAGATGCAGCTTGTCACTTGCCTGTCACCAGATGCAGCTGGTCACTTGCCACCAGATGCAGCTGGTCACTTGCCACATTACTTGATATCAGATGTGGATTGCAACTTGCCACATTGCCTGCCACCAGATGCAGTTTGTCACTTGCCACGTTACTTGCCACCAGATGAGTATTGTAACTTGCCACATTGCCTGCCACCAGATGCAGCTTGTCACTTGCCATGTTACTTGCAATCAGATACGGATTGTCACTTGCCACATCACCTGCCACCAGATGCAGCTTGTCACTTGCCACGTAACCTGCCACCATATGCAGCTTGTCCCTTGCCACGTCACCTACAACCAGATGCAGCTTGTCACTTGCCACCGTCACTTGCACATTGCCTGCCACCAGATGCAGCTTGTCACTTTTCACGTTGCCTGCCACCAGATACAGGCTGTCACTTGCCATCATTGCCTGCCACCAGATACCCATTGTCACTATCCTGCAGCAAGAGTGACAGCAGAGAAACAGGCTTCTCTCACCATCTTTTCTGCACATGTGAGGGCGGGCAGTGGGGGATGATGTAATCTCTCTACTGTCCATGCCTGCACAGTGAGGGCGGAACTGCGGTGATGCAGGGCAGGCGATGAGAGATGATGTTATCTCTCTGCTCGCTCACCCGTCGGCTCACTGTCCTGCCTTCCCGTTCACCCACTGGCCCGCTTACTGGCATGACTGCCCATCTGCACCCAGAGCTGGACTGAGGCAAAAATTTGGCCCTGGACTTCATGCAGACCGGCCCACTTTGACAGGTCTCTCCCATACCGCCCGGCCGGCCCGACAAACCGCTCCCCCCTCGGCCTGTTGAGTCAGCTGTCTGTCCCCTCCTCCATGCTCCTTCTGGTCCTCCCCATGCTGCTCTAGTCCTCTAAATGCTCATTCTGGTCCCTCACATGCTCCTTCTGGTCCCTCCCCTCCTTCTCAGGTCCCTCACATGCTCCTTCTGGTCCCACCTCTCAGGTCCCTCACATGCTTTTTCTGGTGCCCCCCTCAGGTCCCCCATATGCTCCTTCTGGTCCTTCCCCTCCTTCTCAGGTCCCTTACATGCTCCTTCTAGTCCCACCTCCTCTCAGGTCCCTCACGTGCTCCTTCTGGTCCCCCCTCTCAGGTCCCTCACATGCTCCTTTTGGCCCCCCTTCTTCTCAGGTCCCTCACATGCTCCTTTGTCGACTGAGTTGTCCGGCTCCCCCCTCGCCAAACAGCCCGGCCGGCCCGCCATACCCTCTCTGGACAGTTTCACCCGGCCAGACGTACTTCAGGTCCCGGTTTAAAATC
>BLSH010173888.1:118373-130705 GCA_018402905.1 Glandirana rugosa | reverse complement strand
TCTGCTCCCCCCTCTCAGCCCCGCCCACCCTTTCAGAAAATGCACCACACCTGCAAGATATAATAGAATTATATGGCAAAGTGTAGCTAACCCGCAGAAAAGCCATAGGTGCACTGTGCAGCTCCTGTGGTGCGAGTGAACCACAGAACATCAGTGTGAAAGCAGCTTGAGGCTGGGTGCACACTGCACAGCGGAGCGGCTCCCCGCAGGGGTCCGGTGCGTCCCCATTCACCATTTTAGGTCCGATTTCAGCCCAAATTTTGCACTAGAGCTGCTCCGGAGATACAGTATGTGAACCGGCTCCATAGAGAGCCAGTCACAATCTCCTGCTATTGCAATTGGATCCAATTCACAATATTGTGCACCCAGCCTTAGTCTCCTTTCACACGATCAGTCCAAATGGGTCCAATTGGAGCCTCCATTCACCTCTATGGAGCGGCAGATGCAAACGGATTTGTGTCCATTTACACCCGCCTACCTCCAATCTGATCCACTAAAAAGAAACAGAAGGGGATCTGTCCCCTTCCATGTGGGCGGATAGGATTGGAGGGCCCATAGAGTAGAGATGGCTGTGTCCTTGTCCGATCAATGTGGCCCCCAATTTTTTTCCTCATGCCAGTGCACATCAGAAGTGCTAATCAGTGCCCATCAGTGCTGCCAATCAGTGCCCATCAGTGCTGCCAATTAGTGCCCATCAGTGCCTAATCCTCAATGTCACTTATCAGTGCCGCCTACCAGTGCCTATTAGTGCCCATCAGTGACACCCATCAGTGAATCCTCATCAGCGCCGCCTCATCAGTACCACCTACCAGTGCTCATCAGTGCCACCTATCAGAGTCACCTCATCAGTGCCCATCAGTGTAGCCTATCAGCGCAGCCTTTCAGCGCCCATCAGTGAAGAATAAAAATGACCTGATTGCAAAATTATATAACAAACTGTAAAAAACTTTTTGTTTTTTGTTTTTCAAAATTTTCAGTCTTTTTTTTGTTTGTTTAGCAAAAAATAAAAAAATCCAGTGGTGATTAAATACCACCAAAAGAAAGCTTTATTTGTGTGAAAAAAAATTATGCAAATTTAATTTGGATACAATGTTGCATGACCGAGCAAGTGCGACAGTGCTGAAAGCTGGAAATTGTCCTAGGCAGGAAGGGGGTGAAAGTGCCTGGTAAGCAAGAGGTTAAGGGTCTTTGAGAAGGAATAACTTCACATTAAAGAGGAAGTAAATCCTGATGTAAACCCTGATGGGTTTACATGCTCTTATTCACCTGCAATGTAAAAGTATAATAGGCTAGTATGCATCGCATACTAGCCTATTATGTGCCACTTACCTGCCATCGACGCCCGCGCTGTCCCCGCAGTAGGATCTTCATCTCTCTTCCTTCCGGGGCTGTAAACTCCGGCGCTGTGACTGGCCGGAGTCGTGTGCCGTCACTCCCACAAGCCGCCAAACCGTTACTTCACTGTGCATGTGACAAATGACGTCAGCACATGCCAGTATAGCATATATCTCCTAAGCCATACAGGTTTAGGTGATATACAGGGAACCTACAGGTAAACCTTATTATAGGCTTACCTGTAGTTTAAAGTAGTTGTCAAGAGTTGACAACCACTTTATAATCAGCTAGAGAAGTCAATGATGTCTTGTTTTAAGGTTATCAGTGGTGTACCCCAAGGTTCAGTGTTGGGACCCTTACTTTTCAATATATTTATAAATGATATAGGGTCTTGGATTAAACGTACAATTTCAGTGTTTGCAGATGACACCAAGCTATGCAGTGGAATAACGTCCTTGCAGGATGTCTCCAACTTACAAGCAGACCTCAAAACTGTTTAATTGGGCGACTGTGTGGCAAATGAGGTTTAATATTGATAAATGTAAAGTTATGCACTTGGGGGCTAAGAATATGCATGCATCATACATACTAGGGGGAGTACAACTGGGGGAATCCATAGGGGAGAAGGATCTGGGGGTTTTTGTAGATCATAAGCTTAATAATGGCATGCAATGGCATGCAATGCCAAGCTGCGGTTTCCAAAGCAAGCAAAATCCTTTCTTGTATTAAGAGACATTATTTTGCCCCTGTACAAATCATTAGTAAGACCTCATCTGGAATATGCAGTTCAGTTTTGGGCACCAGTTCTCAAAAAGGATATCGGGGAACTGGAGAAAGTGCAGAGAAGGGCAACCAAACTATTAAGAGGCATGGAGGAGCTCAGCTATGAGGAAAGATTATAGGATCTGAATTTATTCTCTCTTGAGAAGAGGAGATTAAGGGGGATATGATCAACATGTACAAATACATAAGTGGTCCATATAGTGAACTTGGTGTTGAGTTAGGTCATCACAAAGGACAAGGGGGCACTCTTTACGTTTAGAGGAAAAAAGATTTCATCTCCAAATATGGAAAGGTTTCTTCACAGTAAGAGCTGTGAAAATGTGGAATAGACTCCCTCCAGAGGTGGTTTTGGCCAGCACGGTTGATTACTTTAAAAAAGGCCTGGATTCTTTCCTTAATGTAAATAATATAACTGGGTACTAACATTTTTAGGTAAAGTTGATCCAGGGTGAATCTGATTGCCTCTCGGGGAATCAGGAAGGAATTTTTTCCCCGGTTATAGAAAATTGGATCACACTTTGCTGGGGTTTTTTGCCTTCCTCTGGATCAACTGTGGGTATATGGGATTATTTGGTTATATATATAAATGTGTTTTTTTTTTTTGGTTGAACTAGATGGACTTGTGTCTTTTTTCAACCTGACTAACTATGTTTTAAAGCTCTTGTACTGCTTGCTAAGAAGAAATAGTTTAAAGTCCATGGTCGGGGCACAGGTGCACTTTAAGCTTGTTTCGCCATACAAGTAAAGAAAACTCAAGTGATACATGTACAGAATAACAACTAAGTGCAGCTTTCCAATGAATCACAGCTTACGAAGAATGAAAAGTAAGACCAAATGTTTGGCCTGGTACACTGCTGCTGGGGTGAGTGGCAGGAGGTAAAAGGATTATCTCTTTTAGGAGAGCACTAATTGCAGTATTTGGGAGCCTAATCTCCACCCATTAATTAAGGGTTACTTGTATTTTTTCCAGGTGGGAACTAAGCCAGGCAGAAGAGGAGCTCCGAGCTCAGGAATTCTTTGTGAAAGTTTATTGTACAATAACAGATCCACAAGGCAACTAGCGCATTGTTAAACAGTCCCCGCACTGCTCTCTTGATCTTCTGCCAGCTTGAACACAAAATGTTGTTACACAAGTGTTCTTTGAAGAAAGAGACATAATAATTGCTGTTGGTAAGAAGGAAATGTTTATATTCATGCTTGTTACACATCCAGTCAGCATTGTGTGATCGGAAAGGAATGATGTTTACCACTTACCAACCGGGCCCCTTTTTTACATTTGTTGGTCACAAGCTAAAAACATTTTTTTTTTTTGCTAGAAAATTACTTAGAACCCCCAAACATTGTGTATTTTTTTTTTCAAACACCCTAGAGAATAAAATGTCGATCGTTGCAATACTTTTTGTCACACGGTATTTGCACAGCGGTCTTTCAAGTGCGTTTTTGAGTTAATAAATAAGACAACAGTAAAGTTAGCCCAATTTTTTTGTATATTGTGAAAGAGGATGTTACGCCGAGTAAATAGATACCATACATGACACGGCTGAAAATTGCGCGCACTCGTGGAATGACGACAAAATCCAGCACTTAAGAATTTCCATAGGTGACGCTTTAAAAATTTTTAACGGTTACCAGGTTAGAGGTGCAGAGGAGGTCTTTTGCTAGAATTATTGCTCATGCTCTGGCGATCACGGCGCTACCTCACATGTGTGGTTTGAACACCGTTTTCGGGCACGACTTACGTATGCGTTTTCTTTGCTGCGCGAGCTCACGGAGACGGTGGCGATTTAAATTTTTTTATTTTATTTTATTTATTTATTTATTTTTAACACTATTCCTTTGAAATAAAAATTCTGATCACTTTTATTGCTATCACAAGGATTGTAAACATCCCTTGTGATAGTAATAAATGGTGACAGGTACACTTTTTGGAGGGCTGGGGGGTCTAAAAGACCCCCCCCCCCATCCCTCCTTTGCACTTCACAGTATTCAGATTGCCAAAAACGGCGATTCTGTATACTGTCATTTTTTTTTAAATTGGCGCTGTGAGCCGTCGAGTAAACCGGAAGTGACATTGTGACGTCGCTCCTGGAATTTGCCAAAGAAGACCTGATCTGAGCCGATTCAGGTCTCCTTCTAGACGGCGGAGGCGACGGATCGTCGCTCCGGGCCGGAGAAGAGTGGCGGAAGGCGGTGGGAGGTGGGGATGTCCCCTCCCGTCCCCTGGGATAACGACCGAGCGGCTCCCAAGCCGGATCAGTCGTCAACCCTGGATAGCCGACCGTCCACTCTAAAAAATGATACCGGGATATAGCCTGCAGTTGCAGGCTATGTCCCAGTACAGCCACTCATAACCAGCCGCCGCCTATTTACGGAGATTCACGGGAAGTGGTTAAAGGGTCCGTCCACCCAGAACTGATATTTCAATTTTTGGTAGATGCTAAAGAGATACACCACCAAGAGTTTGTGGTTTCTCTCTTGGGCCTTACTGGTGAGATCCCCGGTCTTCTGTTTCTGAAGCTGCACACTTGCTGTGGCCATGGCAAGCAACTCCCATTCTTTCTATTGGATATTTAAAGGACATATAAACTCTAACTGTTGACATTTTATTGGCTAAAGAAATTACGTTTATTTAATTCTGTTTTGAACTTGTTTCTGAGCACTTCTAATGTGCCATGCCTCTTTTAGCCAATTTATTTCTACCGTAACTTGCATCATCATTACTTTAGACCAAGGTAAGTCCCTCTCACATCAGAGTCCTTACGTCAGGATCCCCATCACAGTATCCCATTAAATCAGGGTCCCCATCAGAGTCCCCCTTACATCAGAGTGACCCCATACATCTGGGTTCACCATCAGAGTTCACCCTTCAGATCAGAAGCAGAGACCATAAACAGTCTCTGCTGACCTTTATCCACAGTCTGTGCACATTAAGATCACTGACCCTAGCTGCAGGCCAGATAAAATATTGCAGCGGAATGGATGTGGTCCATGTGTCATAGTTTGGAGACCCCTGCTCTAGACCAGGGGTCCCCAAACTTTTCAATACAAGGGCCACATCATATATTTTACAAAGGTTTATGACCCCCAAAAAAATCAGTTTTATAAAGAGTTGCTCCTTATATCCATGAGTACCCAACAGGATCCCCCTTTTGTGCTAGGCAAAACGCCCCATACATTCATATGTGACCATTAGATCCACTTCTCTGCTCCCGTTTGCCTCCAAGCTTCTTGAATGCCTTGTCCACAACCATATGAGTTGCTACCTCACTGACAACAACCTCCTCGATCTTCTACAATCCGGCTCCTGCCCACAACATTCAACTGAAACTGCCCTACTATAACTCACCAATGACCTACTAACTGCTAAAACCAATGGCCAGTACTCGATACTCATACTTTAAGACCTTTCTGTTGCCTTTGACACAGTTGACCACCCACTCCTCCTCAATAAACTCCACTCCCTTGGCCTCTGTGACTCTGCTCTTTCCTGGTTCTCCTCCTACCTATCTCAGCGCACCTTCAGTGTCACATACAACAACATCTCCTCCGCTCCTCTATCTCTTTCTGTTGGAGTACCCCAAGGCTCTGTCCTTGGGCCCCTCTTATTCTCCCTCTATACCTTTTCCCTGGGCCAGTTGATAACTTCCCATGGCTTCAATTACCACCTCTATGCTGACGACACCCAGATCTATCTCTCGACTCCTCAACTCTGCACCTCAATCTCCTTATGCATCACAAACTTACTGAATGACATATCGTTATGGATGTCACGCCACTTCCTCAAACTCAATCTTTCTAAAACTGAGCTTGTAATATTTCCTCCTCCCCGCTCCCCGCCTCATGACTTTACCATTGAGATCAACGGCACAACCATTGGTCCTTTCACACATGCCAGGGTGCTGGGTGTAATCCTAGACTCTGACCTCTCTTTCAGCCCCCACATTCAATCACTGGCTAAATCTTGCCGTCTTAACCTCCACAACATCTCAAAAATTTGCCCCTTCCTGACTAAAGACACCGCAAAACAACTTATTCACTCCATGGTTATTTCCCGCCTTGTTTACTGCAACTCCCTTCTCACTGGCCTACCGTTACACAGGCTATCCCCCTTCAGTGTATAATGGATGCTGCTGCCAGACTTATGCACCTTACTAACTGATCCGCGACTGCTGCCCCGCTCTGCCAATTCGCTTCACTGGCTTCCCTTACCCCATCATCTAAAATTCAAAATACTAACCACAACATACAAGGCCATCCACAACACTGCCCCCAGCCACATCACCAAACTCATCTGCAGATATCACCATAATCATCCTCTCAGCTCCTCCCAGGACCTCCTGCTCTATAGCTCCCTTGTTACCTCCTCTCACGCTCACCTATAGGACTTCTCCAGAGTCTCTCCCATCCTCTGGAACTCCCTGCCCCAGAATGTCCAGTCAGCCCCCACCCTGTCCTCCTTTAGGTGATCCTTGAAAACTCACTTATTCAGGGAAGCCTACCCCACCTCCACCTAAGAATTGTACCTGAGTCACCTCTATCAGATCATCCCCTGCAGCCATTACCTTTTGTACCACCTCACCCTCCCTTTAGATTGTAAGCTCTACGAGCAGGGCCCTCCTATTCCTTCTGTATTTAACTGTATTGTAATTGTACTGTGTCCCTTCTTTATTTTAAAGCGATGCGCAAACTGTTGGCGCTATATAAATCCTGTATACATAGTTATGTAACCTAGACAGTAGCTGATAACTGCTGCAGAACATCTTGCTGCTGTACTATCCTTTTGCAACTGAATATTCATGCAGAATTCAGAAGCTTTCTTTAAGGAGATCACTTTGTAATGCTTGTCTATGGAGTGTCTCCTGTGCATGGGCAGCCATTTTGGCTGGGTTTGGATCGAGCCCCATGAAGCCTTGAGGCCAGTGATTGGTTGATGCAACAGAGCAAGGAGACTGGGCTGCAGGCTGCTGAGGTGAGAAAAGGGGACAGTCTTGAAGCTGGAGAGGGATGGAAAAAATTGGGCTGCTGGCTGAACAGAACTCTGCCATAGCTGGCCACAATCTGGAGAGATTTAGATGCAAGGTGTGATCAGACTGTACTAGAGAGCAGTGCCAGGACAAGGTCATCCTAGGGCAAAGATGCAAAATTGGGCCCCCCCCCCTTCCCATACCTGGAATGAACCATTGCGCTCAGGGCAGCCGTCCCTCCTGCCCATCCCTTGTCCCAGCCCTGCTAGTGAGCACTCCCACCACTTGCAAGGAAGGAAAAGAGAGACTTTCTCAGCAGGAGCAATAAAGAGACATTACCACAGCTTCTACCCCTGTTGCTGTGATGTTTCTGAAAGCATGTGTCTGGAGACCCAGGGGATAGTGCCCTGGGATTGGTAAGAGACTAACATCATACAACGTACTCTGGTGTCTGCTGGGAACTGCTGTGCTTTTTTCAAGGGCCCCAACTTTTTCAGCTATTGCATTTTTTTTCTTTCATCATTCATTGACCAATTGGATAAAACTAGGACTGTTATAGTAAGTCAGTTAGTCAGAATACTACAGGTTGTTAACCATAACTCTCAGAGTAACATTATTGTCTTATTGACTGTTCGTATACGTGCACTTGCTAATCCTCTTTTCTTTTAGGCTATGGTTGGCTTAATAAATCCTATAAAATAACTCAAGGTGTGTCGGTAAGTGCTGGGTGAGCGAGGTCAGTCATCTTCAGGTATGCAGAGAAATCACAAAACAATTCTGTGAAGGTAGCACTTCAGTTACATAGTTCATAAGGTTGAAAAAAGACATAGTGTGATTTTTATTCTCTAACAACATTTTAAAGTTTTTTGAAGTTCTGGGCACTCTCAGCTAGTACCACTTCCTGAGGGATGGAGTTGCACGTTTTAACTTCACTAACAACAGAGAAACTTTTCTGCACTCTAAGGCTACACCTTCTTTCTTCTAACCTCAAATAATGGCCATGTGTTCTTTTCTGAGATCTTAGACTAAACTGTTTATTATAGTTACTGAAGTCATCTTTGATATATTTGTACATTGTATTCTCCAGAGTGAATACCTAATTTACGTAATCTATCCTCATAGCTGAGGACCTCACTCCCCTTGTAAAGTTTGTTGCCCTTCTCTGGGTTTTTTCAAATTCAAAATTTTTCATGAGGACTGGTAACCAAAACGGAACTGCATATTTAGGATTAGTGATAAGTCATATGTACAGTACCTGGGTTAGGTTCAGCGAAACTTGACTAAAGTTCAGGTGCTGAATCCGAACCCCACTGAAGTCAATGGAGTTGAAAAAAGAATGATTTAAAAAGTATAAGATTGCTGGGCAAATGACATGTTCCAGGCACTTTATTCTGTTTATATACAGAGTGCCCCAAGATTACCTTTATGTATACCAGACCCTTATACTAGATGAGAGTCTGATTTAGATGTTGACAGGGGACCCCAGGCAAAAAAAAGACATGGGGTTCTGCCTATTTTATACCAGTCCCTTGAGGCCTGGTATGAATTGTAAGGGGATTCCATACAAAAACAAGGAAAACATCATGAGTTCCCCAAATTGTATATTGTAGAGAAGTGGTTCTCAACCTCAGTCCTCAAGTACCCCGAACAGGCCATGTTTTTGGAATTTCTCTTAGATAAAATAGCTGTCCAAAATACCAAGCCATTGACTCTAATTTAATGCACCTGTGCAAGATAGCGGAAAACCTGAGAACATGGCCTGTTGGGGGTACTTGACGACTGAGGTTGAGAACCACTGTTGTAGAGGACCTCACGCCATTGTTTTTTTTATTATGGGGAATCCCCCTTAACATCCAGGTCTCAGGTCCTTCAGGTATGGTATGGATTTTAAGGGGGAACCCCACATATATAAGTAAAAAGTGTGAGATTCCCCACAAAATTCACAACAGTCCCTTATCCAACCATGCAGCCTAGGAGGCTAGGAAAGGGGGGGGGGGGAGCTTGCATCTCCCTCCTGAACCATACCAGGCCACATGCCCTCAACATGTGGGGGAGTACTCAATGTGTGGGGGAGTAGTTCCCTCTGACAAAGCACTTTATCTCCACATTGATGAGGACAAGGGCCAGGGTTGTGGTTTAGTATCAAAATCTGCAAGCCCTCTTTAACAATAAGGGGGGCACTCAGATACCTAGTGACGCTTCTGCTTTCAGATATAATGCAGTTGTTTCTACCTAGTGCCTGTGAACTAATCTGTGACTTCAAACAAGTAGCCAGAGAAGTGCACTGTGGGGTTGTAGTTTGCTGGAAGATTTGCCATCTAACTGTGTTGTAGGAGAACTGCATTTCCCCATCTGGCTGTGCAGCGGGAAAGGGCTCTTGGGAGAAGAGGTGCCTTGTGGGAGAGATTATTTAAGCATAGGGCTGGGCCTGGCACGCTCTCTCTGGACAGCAGTGATTGATCAAGCAGGACCCTGTGCAAATGGTGGCGGAATCGCGGCCTACTCACACCAGTCTAGCAGTTCAACGATTTGCAGTGCTACAGTGAGCAACCAGGAAGACCTGCTCTGTGTCAGCGGAGCCTGATCCTGATTCCTGCAGACAGTTGGACGATCTATTTGGGAGAACCGTGGAGATAGGCCGTGGAAGCCGGGCTTAGGAATCAGAGAGCTGGAGAGGACATCACCATCATCTCCATCCTTGTCATCCTCTTCATCCACAGCAGCGCACTCATCTTCTTCATCTATTGGTCCTTTGGGTGAGCGGGTGAAAGCCCATTACTGAAGCACTGTGTACACATTACCTGCTTAAACAGTTTCACCCTAGTCAGAGCCTAGATTCCTGCACATGGGGGGAAAGTTTGAACATAAGCATTTCTACCCCTCTACTGGATTGCTGTTACTCATAGTTCCATAATAAAAGTCAGTGATCACTGTGAAGCTCTTCTGTGTGGTTACAGCAATAGAGCTTATTATTCATACAGTGCACTTCTTATAGATCTGTTTATGGCATTGCAGTTGCAGTTGAGATTTACCATTTAAACTACAGAGCCGGCTGAAGAGCATTGGAACTTTTCATCAAAAGAACTTTGAGTTATCATAGCTTCGGTCTGTTTCCTCTCCTGCTATAGGCCACCATCATTAACTAAGTCAAATATAAGTCACATGCACCTAAGAACTCTCTGTATTAGAGTAGGTTGAACTATTGGTATCTGTTGCCTGTTGACATACCTTATTATTTGCAGTCCTCTGGTTAAATGCCTGTTTATAGATTATCCAATTGATATATCTGAGTTTGTTTTCATTTCTTTTGGTGGCTGCCAGGGGAGTGGGTAGTAGAGAGTGGTCTGACGAATGAGAGTCATTCCCCTGCTCTCCTGTATTCCACTCTCGTGCACAGCAGACAAATCTATATTGTTTTTTCTGGTGTTGAACTGTAGAGTATAAGAATTACAGTACGTTGTCTTTGTAATTATCTGCATCACATTAGTGATTTTGTTTGTTAAATTCAGAGTTCCTCTTAATCTGAAAATATTTGAGTAAATACCGTTGATTTTCTCAACCTGTGTGACTTTTACTGTATTTCATTGAAAAGGGAATTTTTCCATGAGTGAACCCAGTGTGTCAGGGGTGGCGGAGGACCCTCAGAGTTGGGGAAACCAGGGAGGGATTGAGGAAACACTGGGATAAAGAGGAAAATAGGCAAAACAACCTGGCCCAAAATCTGATTGCAACAGAACAGAAGCATATGCTTCATATCACCACTTTATCTCACCTCAACCAGGCACCATCTAGTCATCACCTTTTAAGCTGATTTTGTTGAGGTGGTATAGGAGTAGAATTTGGAAATGATCAACCAAATGGCAGTCCACTCTTCCAACAAACTCTCTACTCCAAATTTGTTATGCCATTTTCAAATATATGAGTGGACTGATAGGGAGGATATGAAGTTTAACCTTAAAGAGGAGTTTCACCCTATTAAAAGTCAGCAGCTACGAAAAGTGTAGCTGCTGACTTTTAATAATCGGACACTCACCTGTCCCACGGTCTAGCGATGCAGCCCCTACAGCGTCGCTCTTCTCCCCCTCACCTTGGCGGCGCCGGCATCACAAGTTTGGGCACCCGGCTATGGCCTCAAAGCCAGGCGCGCACTGCGCAAGTCTCGCTGCACTCTGTGAATGACCCAGAAGATCGCCAGGTGGGAGGGGGGGAAGGTGAACTTCCTTTAGGCTCTGCGGTGCCAGGAGAGGAAGTGGACCTGGGACCCTGTGAAAACAGGGTCCCCAGTCCCCCCCCCCAAAAAAATTACATGCCAATTGTGGCATGTCAGGGGGTCACCTTCCCTTAAAGCGGAAGTTCCACTTTTTGGTGGAACTTCACTTTAATAAGAGGTGAAAGATAGACCTTGAGGCTCAAGCACTGTCAAGGCATAGATATTCAAAGAAAGGGGGTTAGAGAACTTGTTGCCAGGGGCATAACAATAGGGGTTGCAGGGGTTGCAATTGCAACCGGGCCCCATGCTCCAGGGGGCCCGTGTGCCTCCCTTATACACCTGGATAGGAGGGATGGCGGGGGGCAGCATTTAGAGGAACCAATCTCCTCCATTTTCCTCCTAATGGAGGAGATTGGTTCCTCTATATGCTGCCCCCGTCGCCCCTCCTATCCAGTTTACTTGTCTTCTGCTGTTCTCCCCACAGAGCTGCTGTCGCCCCTCCTATCCAGTTTACTTGTCTTCTGCTGTTCCCCCCACAGAGCTGCTGTCTTCCCCCCTCCTATTTCCTGCCAGCTGCTGTAGAAGATGTGTCATGATGGAGAGATGGGAATGGGTCGGTAAATTTGTCATTTACCGGCTCCTTCCTTTTCTGAATGGACAGAGTCAGTGATTGGTACCATTAGACAGTACATCCAGGGAATGATAGGTGTTCAAGGATGAAATCACACAGGAAGAAAGTCCCAATCCGTGTCAGAGAGGAAATGGAAACACTCAGGTGCCACTCAACACGAGAGACTGTGCCTAACCCTGAAAGAAGGACACACTAAAGTAGGAACTTGTGGATAGTAAGGGACCTACATGACAGATTACCATGGTTAGTGACTGAGACAGGTAAGTCTTTTCCTTCCTCGGCCATTTACTGTTTAAATGGCTGGGTAAGGGTAGAGAGGTAGTACTGTGTAGAAGATGTCGTCGACCGTCCTTTATCCTCCCCCCTTCTGTCGTCGAGACACCCCCCTTGTCGTCTTCTGTTCATTTGA
>BLSH010173888.1:77557-93733 GCA_018402905.1 Glandirana rugosa | reverse complement strand
CAAGTTCACCTACATATGTTAAAGTAGCACTTGCAAATTGAGGAAGGATGGTGTGGTCACAAACAACACAAGAAAGAGGCACGTGAATGATTGAAGATTGAATGAAAATACATCATTGCTTTGGACTTACAAGTCAACAATATTGTACTGAGATACACATATACCAAATGCCTGTGACCAGCCTTGAGCCACAGAGGATTTAAATAAGTAAGAAATATTATATGTCTTGAGCAGAAGCAATATATTTGATTTATATGTATGCAAAGTAAATAATACTAATTAGATACATGCCAAATGCACATTTATACATTTTGAGTTAAGCATCCTTTATATTTGGTAGCGCTGAGCACATTCCTCACTTAATACCATAATTAAATAGTCACAGATAACTATTTCCAGCAACAGCAGCTGCCACGACACAATTTTTATTGTCACATATTATAGCACATCAGCAAGTGGGAGCGCGGGAGTCACATATCACTCAAATGGGGTTCAAATGATGATGTCCATGAGGATGAAACATGTCGGGTGACAGTCTTTATGGCAGACTTTCCGGCCTTCCCCGGGACACCACTGCGCATGCGCCATGACATCAGCGGCTGCTTGCAGTGGGAATATCTCCTAAACCGTATAGGTTTAGGAGATATTCACTTTACCTACAGGTAAGCCTTATTATAGGCTTGCCTGTAGGTAAAAGTTACATTTTTGATGATACAACCGATTTAACCATACAAATTACATTATAAATTGCCGTACAAAGTGGGTCACATATACATGTCACAGGACAGTCTGTTACTTTTTGCCAAGTTATCTCTAAGAAACATATGAGTTAAAACTAGAGGAAAGGCCTAAAGCTGGACTAACTATTACATATAATATTAGATGCATACTACTGTAATCACAGTGTAATGGAACTCTAATCAATTTATATCTATAATTCCTTTACAATTCCCCCTCTTCTGTTACTTTAGAACATATTTCTTGCAACTCTTTTCATGGAGGTGTTCAATTATCTTGCAGCCGTTCTGGAGGGAGCAATTTATGAACAACGAAACATTCGAAATTAGGAGTCATAAATATAACATGAGTCTTTCTTAAAGTGCATTTCTTAATTATACATAACAGATTCTGATTAACAGGTAAATCAACAATAGTAACAATAAAAACTTAAGTATGTGGACTCCTATTTTCTGAAACTAAGAAACAAACCAAAGGATTTACGGAGGAGATATTTATATCAAATGTCTAAGATACAGGGGCGTTGCTGGTGGGAAAAAACCTCGGGGGCTGAAGCCCGAAGAAATGGGCGTGGTTTAAACTAAATTGTGGGCATGGCTCTAATGGGGTGTGGTTTGATTCTGAGATGAACGAGGGATGGTGGAAGGAAGAAAGAAAGATAGGGAGGAAAGGAGAGAGAAGAGAAGGAAGGAAAGAGGGATGGAGGGACAGCAGGCCCATATCCTACACCACAATAGCAATATGTGTATTCCAGAAAGTTTAACAATCAGCAGAGAAAGATACTCCAATCACCTGGTGTTAGCACTTCAATCATCCCGGCACCAAGGCTGGTATGGTGTCAGGATAATTGAAGCGCATTATTTCTATTATTACATTGTAATATAAAATGAAATCATTCAACTCACCATAAAGCAGAATCAGTGGGAGCCCTGGGCGTGTCACTAGCCACGTCCCCTGCCATCAGAGGTCATCAGGTGTCCCCAGCAGAGTGCCTCCTTACATTAGGTGTCCCCAGCAGAGTCCCTCCTTACATTAGGTGTCCCTAGCAGAGTCCCTCCTTACATTAGGTGTTGCAGAGTCCCTCCTTACCTTAGGTGTCCCCAGCAGAGATCCTCCTTATATTAAGTGTCTATAGCAGAGTGCCTTCTTATATCAGGTGTGGGGGGGAGAGAGAGAGAAAGAGAGAGAGGGGGAGAGAACACATAGTGACTACAACTCCCAGCATGTCAGAGAGAGGGGGGAAGGGGGCAGCAAGAAAGTATGAGAAATAAACAGAAACAACAGAGGAACTACAAGTACCAGCATTTCAGAGAGAGGATAGGGGGGAAGATGCGCTTGTCGTCCCGCTCTCTGTGTCTCTCTGTCACTGGCCGCTGGGAGTTGTAGTCCCTCTGTGCTCTCTCCCCCCTCTCTCTCTCCCTTTCTCTCTCTCTCTCTCTCCCCGGGAGAGAGAGAGGGCCAGAGAGGGGGAGAGAAAGCACAGATGGACTACAACTGCCAGCGGCCAGTAACAGAGAGACACAGAGAGTGGGACAGCAAGTGCGGCCGGTCCGGATCTCCCACGCCCGTCACACGTCCCGCACTAGCGCGGGATTGGCTAAGTGTGACGTGGCGTCCATCATAGCCGCCCAGCGCTGCCTCGAAGTGTCACTTTCTTTGCTTGCAGTAGCGCCCTATGGACGTCACACGTCCCACGCTAGCGGGATTGGACCAGCACCAGTGTGACGTCCATCATAGGCGCCGCCACGTCACTCATTGTTGTTAATGGCCGCTCAGGAGGCTCGGGGCTAATAATGGAGTTAGACTGCCCCGAGCCCAGGGGCTTTTCGGGGTACCACCTGGGGTTCTAGCCCCCCCTTCCGACGCCCCTGCTTAGATACCTCTATTGTAACTTGCCATACATCTGGCCTTCCTGTTACCTGTTACAAAAATAGGTTCTCTCAGTTTAGCACACAGTATCTCACAGAAGTGAGTACACCCCTCACATTTTTGTAAATGTTACATTATATCTTTTCATGTGACAATACTGAAGAAATGGCACTTTGCTACAATGTAAAGTAGTGAGTGTACAGCTTGTATAACAGTGTACATTTGTTGTCCCCTCAAAATAACTGAACACGCAGCCATTAATGTGTAAACCACTGGCAAAAAAGTGAGTACACCCCTAAGTGTAAATGTCCAAATTGGGCCCAAAGTGTCAAAATGTTGTGTGGCCATTATTTTCCAGCACTGCCTTAACCTTCTTGGGCATGGAGTTTACCAAAGCTTCACAGGTTGCCACTGGAGTCCTCTTCCACTTCTCCATAATGACATCACAGAGCTGGTGGATGTTAGGGACTTTGCACTCCTTCACCTACTGTTTGAGAATGACCCATAGATGCTCAATAGAATTTAGGTCTGGAGACATGCTTGGCCAATCCATCACCTTTACCCTCAGCTTCTTTAGCAAGGCAGTGGTCGTCTTGGAGGTGTGTTTGGGGTCGTTATCATATTGGAATACTGCCCTGTGGCCCAGTCTCCAAAGGGAGGGGATCATGCTCTGCTTCAGTATGTCACAATACATGTTGGCATTCATGGTTCCCTCAATGAACTGTAGCTCCCCAGTGCCGGCAGCACTCATGCAGCCCCAAACCATGACACTCCCACCACCATGCTTGACTGTAGGCAGGACACACTTGTCTTTGTACTCCTCACCTGGTTGCCGCCACACACGCTTGACACCATCTGAACCAAATAAGTTTATCTTGGTCTCATCATACCACAGGACATGGTTCCCGTAATCCGTGTCCTTAGTCTGCTTGTCTTCAGCAAACTGTTTGCAGGCTTCTTGTGTATCATCTTTAGAAGAGGCTTCCTTCTGGCATGACAACCATGCAGACCAATTTGATGCAGTGTGCGGCGTATTGTCTGAGCACTGACAGGCTGACCCCCCACCCCTTCAACCTGTGCAGCAATGCTGGCAGCACTCATACGTCTATTTCCCAAAGACAACCTCTGGATATGATGCTGAGCACGTGCACTCAACTTCTTTGGTCGACCATGGCAAGGCCTGTTCTGAGTGGAACCTGTCCTGTTAAACTGCTGTATGGTCTTGGCCACTGTGCTGCAGCTCCAGTTTCAGGGTCTTGGCAATCTTCTTATAGCCTATGCCATCTTTATGTAGAGCAACAATTCTTTTTTTCAGATACTCAGAGAGTTCTTTGCCATGAGGTGCCATGTTGAACTTCCAGTGACCAATATGAGAGAGTGACAGCGATAACACCAAATTAAACACACCTGCTCCTCATTCACACTTGAGACCTTGTAACACTAACAAGTCACATGACATCGGGAAGGGAAAATGGCTAATTGGGCCCAATTTGGACATATTCACTTAGGGGTGTACTCACTTTTGTTGCCAGTGGTTTAGACATTAATGGCTGTGTGTTGAGTTATTTTGAGGGGACAATAAATTTACACTGTTATACAAGCTGTACACTCACTACTTTACATTGTAGCAAAGTGCAATTTCTTCAGTGTTGTTACACGAAAAGATTTAATCAATTTTTTTTAAAAATGTGAAGGGTGTACTCACTTTTGTGAGATACTGCTCCACACTAACCTGGCTCTATACACCACCTAACCTGGCTCTATATATCACTTAACCTGGCTCTATATAGCACCTTAACCTGGCTCTATATACCACCCTAGCCTGACTCTATTGATTGATTGGCTGCCACAGTGGTCACATGGTCGGGGACCAAGCCATTGGCAAGGACCAAGAGTTTTCTTCAGCACGGAAACATTAGCCACCCAGTAGCGCACATTTTTTTTTTGTCTGCACATGCACTATATTACCAAAAGTATTGTGACACCTGCCTTTACACGCACATGAACTTTAATGGCTTCCCAGTCTTAGTCTGTAGGGTTCAATATTGCAGCTATAACAGCTTCAACTCTTCTGGGAAGGCTGCCCACAAGTGTAGCCATGTAGCCATGTGCTTCCTTGGGAGTGGCTGATAGTTGTGGTTCATCTTATAGCTGCCCTCAATCCCACCATATCTCACACATCCAAAGCCACTGAACAGGCCAGCACTTATTTTTGTTTGTTTTATTTAGGGGATTTAACTTGGATAGGTTAAAGGGGTGACTGTGGGATGCCCAAAGAATTGGATACAGGACCATCTATATACAGGACTGTATATACACTTTACTTCCTCCAGCACATCTCTTCTGCTGACTATTGCTCCTTCATTTCTTTACAGCACATCACTTGCAGACTATTGCTTCTTCACTTCTATCCACCACATCTCTTAGTTCCTGACCTGAAGGGAAATTTATCAGGCTCACTCGACTCCTTTCTCTTCACTGCAGCGAGCACATGGTGAGGCCTGCAAACTGTCAGCAGTGCCTCTGGACCACACATTACAGGCCAGGGTTTTGGACCCCTCAAAGTGTAGCTTAGTATGTTGATGCTAGCCGGGCCTTTTGATGGACTACAACATCTGAGCCAATCCCTTCTTCCAGGTCCCACTGACCTGCTTTCCTTACAGTGGCACTCATTCCCATGACTGGCTGCCAAGCCTTACACAGGCTGTCCACTATTTCTCTCCCAGACTGCTCCGGCCTTTCTCTTCCAGCTCCCAGGGTCTGTCACTCACCGACTCCAGTGGATACTTTAAAGTGTTCACAGTAGCAAGCCTGCCGTTCTCCTACTTAGGGATGGGTTGAACGAACCCCTGTTCAGTTCGCACCAGAACTTTCAAACACCGCGAAAGTCCCATTAAAGTCAAAGGGACCCGAATGTCAAAAATCAAAAGTGCCCATTTTGAAGGCTTATATGCAAGTAATTGGGCATACAATGGTTATAGGGGTCCGGGTCCTGCCCTGGGGCACATGTATCAATGAAAAAAAGTTTTTAAAAAAAACTTCATGTTTAAATAAGCAGTGTTTTTTTTATTTTAAAAGTGAAAGCATGAAAATGATAAATTCCTTCCAATATAGTGCATGGGGGGTCCCCTTAGTCTAACTGTAAAGTGGCAGATCTGTACCATGTCTAGAATCTGCTGCAGCAATAATTGCATTTATAAAGCCAAAAAAATGACATTTTCCCTGCAAGCTGCCTTTATTTTGCTCAGCAACAGCAGGTGCATAATAATTGGTCTTTGGGTGTTGGTGATGCCTTCACACCATAACCCTATAGAGGTGCTCTTCATGAAGGCAAGAATTGGCCTTTCTGTAAAAAAAAAATGCAATGATATGCACCTGTCAAACAGGTGCAGAAAAATTGGTCTTTGGGTGTCGGTGGCGCCTTACCACCGTAGCCCTATAGCGGTACTCTTGATGAAAGCAAGAATTGGCCTTGCTGTAAAAAAAATTGCAATTATATGCACCTGTCAAACAGGTGCAGAAAAATTGGTCTTTGGATGTCGATGGTGCCTTCCCACCGTAACCCTATAGAGGTGCTATTGATGAAGGCAAAAAAAAATTGCAATGATATGCACCTGTCAAACAGGTGCTGAAAAATTGGTCTTTGGGTGTTAATTATGCCCATGAAACCTTCTTCCAGATGAAATGATTGAACATCCTCAAAGCTAGGCAGCCATGAAGTCCTGCAGAGATTCCGCATCCCAAAAAAATTAATCAGTGATATCAGCATCATGGGCTTCATAGCTGGTAATCCAGGACTGATTCATTTTTATAAAAGTCAAACGGTTCACAGAATCTGTGGACAGACACATTCTATGATCAGTAATGAAACCTCCTGAAGCACTGAATGCCCGTTCTGAAAGCGCGCTGGATGCAGGGCAGCCCAACAACTCAATAGCATACTGGGCAAGTTCTGGCCAGTGGTCTATTCTCATGACCCAGTAAGCCAGTGGATTGTCAACTGGAAAGCTCTCTATCTCTGTTTTGGCCCCGAGGTAATCGCCCACCATGTGATGCAGACGCTACCGATGGGATGTGGAAGCTGACAGCCCTGGGCAGCAAGGACTAAAGAAATTCCGAAATGCATCACTTAGGCGGATGCCTTCTCCAACGCTCCTCTCTTGACCAACAGAAGACGCAAGACTACGTTTTCCACGACACTGTAACCTACTGGAGTCAGGAAAAACGTTCAATAAAATCCTCTTTAACATGGCCTCAAGAAATTTTATCTTCTGCACTCTCTATGGTCATGGGATAAGCTCTGAGACCTTCCCCTTATAGCAGTGGTCAAGGAGGGTTGCCACACAGTAATGATCATTCTCCTTTATGCCACGTATTCTTGGGTCCTTTCACAGGCTTTGAAGCATGAGGTTCCCCATGCGCCTCAAATTTGCCGAGGCTTCAGAAGCAGATTCCTCTGGGTCACTCAGGATGACAGCATATGGAACTTCCTCCTCCCAGTCACGTACTACTCCCAAGGCTCCTGAGGTTGGAAAGCCATCGCTTACAGATTGACATATGTCTTCCTCTTCTTTGAAGCTTGCGAAAGTGCCAGAATCCTCCTCCTCTTCCTTGTCCCCTCCCTCCTCCTGTGTGTTCTGTGACATAGGAATGATGGTGTCTGGATAAAGTGGGCCTTGAGAGGAAAGGAAGTCCTCCTCTTCCTCCTGCTGCTCTGCCTCCAGTGCCCTGTCCATAATACCACACAGAGTTTGCTCCAGCAGGAACACAACAGGGATTGTGTCACTGATGCATGCACTGCCACGGCTCACCATCCTTGTGGCCTCCTCAAATGGTGACAGTACAGTGCATGCATCCTTTATGATCAGCCATTGGGGTGGGGAAAAAAAGCAGATGGCCTGAGCCTGCCGTTGTGCCATACTCACACGGGTACTCATTGACAGCCCTCTGCTGTATGTATAGCCGCTGCAGCATTGCCAAAGTCGAGTTCCACCTTGCGGGCATGTCACAAATCAGGCAGTATACAGGCAGATGGTATTCCCGCTGAATTTCAGTCAACCGAGCACTGGCTGTGTATGACCGCCTGAAATGGCTACAGACTCTTCTGGCTAGCTTTAGCACTTCTTCCAACCCTGGGTATGTATTTAAGAAACCCTGCACCACCAAATTGAGGACATGTGCCAGGCATGGCACATGTGTCAACTTTCCCTGTCTAAGGGTGGACAGGAGGTTTGAGCCATTATTGCACACCACCATTCCTGGCTCCAGCTGGCGTAGTGTGAACCATCTCTGGGCCTGTCCCTGCAGAGCTGCAAAAATCTCTGCTCCGGCGTGGTTCCTGTCCCCTACATACACCAGTTGAATCACTGCATGGCACCTTTTCAACTGACTCATGGAACAGCCCGTTGAACACTTAGGGGGTACCTGATGTTAATAGGACAATTCTGCAGTGGAGTGCATGGAGGTGGCGGAGGAGGAGGAGAGGGTAGAGCTCACAGGTCTGGCATCATCACCACCAGCTGTATGGAGACGTCGGGGCAAAACAAGCTGCAGCACCGAGCCCTGTCCTGCATCCTTCTGAGTTGCAAGCAGCGTTACCCAGTGTGCTGTGAACTAAATATATCGTCCCTGCCCATGCTTGCTGGACCACATGTCAGCAGTAAGGTGGATTTTACGGCTGACTGCCTTGCCCAACAATGCCAGAACATTCCCTTCCACCTGATGATAGAGAGATGGAAAGGCCTTACGTGAATAGTAGTAGTGACTGGGAACCTGCCATTGTGGTACAGCACATTGTGCGAATTCACAGAAGGGGGCAGAATCCACCAGGCTGAAAGGCAGAAGTTGGAGAGTCAACAGCTTTGACAAGCTTGCATTTAAATGCCTGGCCTGTGGGTGGCAGGGACTGTATTTTTTCCCCAATGCAGCAGATGGAGCAGAGAAATTTGCCGGCCACAGTCTACAGCTGGTGGTGTGCTGCTGGCAGATGTACTGCTAGGACCTGGGACACCCTGTGCTATACAATCATCCCTGTCAGTGGAGGCTGCTGAGAGGAAATGACTCGGTATAGCAAAGGCAGACTGAAGTGGGTAAGGAGGAGGAGGAGGGACAGATTTGTGCCACTTTTGTGTGGCTTTTAGGTGCTCTTGCCAACGGGTTGAGTGGTTGGACGTTAAATGTGGTAGCCAAATAGCTGGTGTTTTTGCCACGTTTGATGTGTCTGAGACACATTTTGCAGATAGCAACAGTGCTGCAGATGTGCTGAAAAAGGCCCAGACAGCTGAGCTTTGGGAAGTGGGCCGGGAGATAACAGCTGCAGAATGTGATGGAATAGGGTGGCTGCTCTCTACTCTTTCTTGATGTTGACCTCCTTGGGGTTGTGCCACCTCACCTTCAGTTTCCTCCTCTGCTCTATCTGGCACCCAAGTTGCATCAGTGACCTCATCATCGTCATTATCTTCATCTCCTCCATCTTCATCAGTACCACTGGAGACAACTTGGCAATAGACTGCGGCTTTGGGAACATGGATGCCAATTTGTCTAACAGTGTTCTCCCCTCTCTCTAGGCTTATGTTCCTGTCATCCTCAACCTCAGAACCAACATCTGAATCCAATAATGGCTGGGCATTATCAAGGTGCAAGTGGCTGACGCTCAGCTGATGTTGGGGCTATGGCAGGAATAGATGTGGACAAGGAGGCAGGTTTATCCATTCTGGCAACTGCAGGGGACTGCACACTTGTCTCTTCTTGCGTGACAGAGGATGAGGCAGATTTAGTAAGCCAGTCCACCACCTCCTCTGCATGCTGTGGCTGGATAGCCCTGATGCCCTGCCTGAGGACTGACCACCACGTCCACCTTTGCCTGTGGACACATTTGTTGCTGGCCCCCTTACAGTGCCAAGGGAACATCCGCCCCTCCTTGTTGTCCTCCCAGACATTATTGGAAGGGAGGGGGCAGTGTTTATTAGCAAATAAAAAGAAGAAGTGGCAATCTGTACGTAGATGTACTTTAATCTGTGTAAAGTGGTGTTTGGCACACTTTAATTTGATTACTCACACTACACAGACACACACCACGGATACACTATAATAAACTGCAATATAATGTGTCAAACATACAGTGACGCACAAAACTATATGTCGTTAAACTGGCAGTAACGCAGACAGAACTATATGGCGTTAAACTGGCAGTAACGCACACAAAACTATATGGCGTTAAACTGGCAGTAACGCACACAGAAGTAAATGGCGTTAAACTGGCAGTAATGCACACAGAAGTAAATGGTGTTAAACTGGCAGAAATGCACACAGAACTATATGGCGTTAAACTGGCAGTAACGCACACAAAACTATATGGCGTTAAACTGGCAGTAACGCACACAGAACTATATGGCGTTAAACTGGCAGTAACGCACACAGAAGTAAATGACGTTAAACTGGCAGTAACGCACACAGAAGTAAATGGAGTTAAATTTGCAGTAGCACACAAAATGATATGGCGTTAAACTGGCAGTAACGCACACAGAACTATATGGCATTAAACTGGCAGTAATGCACACAAAACTATATGGCGTTAAACTGGCAATAACGCACACAGAAGTAAATGGTGTAAAACTGGCAGTAACGCACACAGAAGTAAATGGTGTTAAACTGGCAGTAACGCACACAAAACTATATGGCGTTAAACTGGCAGTAAAGCACACAGGAGTAAATGGCGTTAAACTGGCAGTAATGCACAAAACTATATGGCGTTAAACTGCCAGTATCGCACACAGAAGTAAATGGCGCTAAGCTTGCAGTAACGCACAAAGAAGTAAATGGCGGGGGCGTGGCTTGGACTCCGCCGAAGATGGCCGCATAGATCCCGAGCTCCACCACTCAGCAGCCGTCCACAAAGCCCTCCCGGACCGACAACGCCTATTACAGTGGATCAGAGATGGAAAAATCAGACACTGCCCGCTCCAGATTGCCCAGGGCGCCCGACACGCAGCTAAGTGCGAACGTCCCGGCAATGTTTCGATCCAGATCCCGCTCCAGGGAGGAAGCACTGCCGCAGACCTCAAGCCAGGGAGTGGAGGTGCGTCAGAGCAGCTCCCACACACAATGGCCGGGCACACACAATGGCAACACAGCAGCCCCACCACAACAGGCTATCTGCATGGATGATCTCAGGGGAATAGCAGCAGACATCAAATCCACACTATCCGCTGCCATTGCTGATTTAAGATTAGACATGCAAGCCATAGCAAACCGCATGGATGACATGGAGGACACAGTGGACAGGCATGAGGCAGCCATCACGGACCACAGACACACACTGTCAGCACAAACACTACACCTAAGGGATATGCACAGAAGCATTGAGCACCTGGAGAATAGATGCTGCAGACATAATGTCAGTATCAGAGGGCTACCAGAGACAATTGATAGTGATCAAATCACACAAGCAGCAACCTCCATCTTTAATGACTTGCTGGGCAGACCCCCAGAAACAGAAGTCGAATTCGAACGTATCCACCACGCCTTACGCCCAAGGGGAAGGGAGGCTGACCCCCCTAGAGACATAATTGGATGCCTGGTTGATTTCCGATTAAAAGAGGACATAATGAGACAGGCCAGACTCCGAGGCCGCATTATACACCAAGGCACTGAGATAAAATTATTTCAAGATATTTCCCCCATAACATAACTAAACGCAGAGCACTGAGACCCCTACTGGATGCCCTCAGGGATCACAACCTCCCTTACAGATGGAAGTTCCCCTTCTGCTTGCAACCAGGCACCGGAGTCAGAATCGCCTACCTCAGGCACCCAGAAGACATCCCCGAGTTCTGCGATACATTAGGGATACCACGGGTGGCCATTGACAACTGGCTATTGGACCCCAATCCCCCACCACATCACCAAGAAGAACCTATGGAATTACACAGGAGGGACATGACACCCACACGTGGAAGATGCAGACGCACTTCCAACCCCTCTCCTCCCCCGCCACACAGACGTCCACCCAGAGATGGCAACATACCTGCTTCTCCAGCACATAGGAGACCCAGACGCGACTAACACACCCTCCTCCCAACCGTCTGGAACCCGTAGCCTAACGAAGCAGGTAAACACCATCTTCTACCACAAGCTACCCCTTCGCACCTCTTAACCCTATTTTACAACCACAAGGGAGTCGCATGCAATGTTTATATACCAAAACTTTCTCCTTCAAGATACTTTCTGTCCCCGCCCTGCTCCCATGCTCCACCATCGCAGGATACCTTCCCCCCTAAAAACATCCTCACCTTTTGCACCTGCCTACCTGTTTATTATATTTCCAGGCATAGATCTAGAGATGGAAAACTACAGACATCATCCGGAATATATGAAGCCCTCTCCCACCCCTGCTGCCACAAGTCCTGTGGTGAGAACAGCAAGCAACTCCTCCCAGAGATGGAGCATCAGGCCTATGACCCCTGCTGCACAACGGTAAGACTGAACTGTACCTCCACCTTGCCTTCAACCCAAACATACCCCACAAAATGGGCCACGCTTATCAGAAACAGATACCAAGGAAAACCGGAACCTCACCTAGCAGGATAGACACTTGACTGCAATGTTACGTGGGAACGCGACCTCTGTAAGTCTCACACACCAAAACACTGACTAACCTCTTTACAGGACACGGTGGTCTCACAAGACTACACCCTGTAGGCACAAACCAATACCTGCGCCCCAGGTTACCAAGCGGTCCTATACATCTGTGACCCTTGCCCCCTATGGCCCCCTCCCTCATTTAACTGCTCTATGTTGGAAAAACATACATATACGGAACTGGCACCAGAACCGGACAGCCCCCCCCCTCCTTCTCTCAGTGAGCCACTTCAATGAACTGTCACCGGAGGGGACTAACGGATAAGCTACATGACCCCGGTGCCCCCTCCCTCCCCTGCTACAGATGCCACGGCTTACAGCCTACACGTTCTGTCCACACTGGGAATTCGCTCCACCGGGGTGGAGGGGGGAGCGGGGGGCTGAGGTAATCTCATCCCCCCAGTTCCCTTACACCCACAGGATGTATTTGTTATTATTTGCTCATCCTTCTTCTTATTATGTTCACTGTTGCCTGTTAACGCAATAAGTTTTTACTGTTTTATTTTATTCAGATAGAAGGGTCCCGCCTCCTCCACTGGAAGTCATGCCCTACGCTGGGAAAAGATCTCGCCCATACAAAACGGGAGACTCTCTCTCCCCTGAGCGGCTCACACACCCACCTCATCACCCCCCACAAGGATCTCCGGTGGAGAAGGTCAGAAAGCCTTTTCTCTTGTTTGTCATCCTTTTTTTGCCCCATGTAGCAAACACCATTGTCTAGATCCACCGGTAATTACAAACACAACTATAGGCCCCTGTCCCAAGGTGTCGGCTGACAACAGTCCCTGTCAGACCATCCCAAACCTCAAGACACAAACACGAACGCTAGCTACCAGACTGAATAAGCCACGCACGTATCACAAATACCAACCCCCTCTTACTCACTCTCCACCCACACCCATACGCACAAAAACACCTCGGACCCAAATCATAACACCCCCTGATCGCAAATCGGACCCCTTCATATGCATACCACAACGAGATCGTACTGGCCACCCTTACCTCGGCCCCTCCCCCCGCAAACTTATCAAACACTTTCAACCTCTCACCACTCCCACTATCTTTTCTTCAAATCAACCTCACCGACCCTCACATGGACGCCCCTCATGCAAAACACCCCACACACCCTCTTTACGGCCCAATAACCCACTCATGCACCCAAATAAGGCGGTTTGAAGAGTGGCGGATCCCTTCAGATGACCTCACCTCTTTCTTCCCCATACATACACCCGCGGCGCAATTGCCTTCGGCACCGGTCCTTCCACACCCCTACAACAGCGCAACTTACCAGTCTGCGCTGACCCTCAGGCGGCAACTGTACACACGGTGAACTAGCAGGGCTAGCTCCACCGTCGCCTTAAAGGCATCCTCACCCACACTACCCTCATTTGAGACTTAGAACAGCCTAAGGCAGTAAAAGCATACTTCCCTCACCCCTCTCCCCACCCCCCCTAAACACCCATCCCTACCCCCCTGAAGAGCGATATCCCACCACTTGCACGCTCATACAAAATGCAAAACATGCAGCGTTCTAACACCCACACTACTAAGGCAACCCTAAAAATCCTCTCCCTCAACGTTAAGGGCCTCAACACACCCGAGAAGAGATCCCAGCTCATGCTTTACCTGAAAAAAGCCAGAGCGGACGTAGTACTATTACAAGAAACACGCTTTAAGACAAACCACATACCCAAACTGACAAATAAGGACTACCCCACAACCTTCAACGCCTCCAACCCCCTAGCCAAGACTAAAGGAGCCTCCATACTCATAGCAAAACATCTCCCGCTCGAAGTCTCGGACTCCCTTATAGATGCTAATGGTCGCTACTGCTTCATTAAGGGCAGAATCTGGAACAGGCCCATAACCATCGCAAACATCTATAGCCCTAACACTGCCAAAACTAGCTTCTTTAACAACATAGCTCTCCAGCTCTCCTCCTTCCAGACGGGCATGCTCCTCCTGGGCGGCGACTTCAACGTTGCCTTGAATCCCCTGGCGGATACCTCCTCGGGCACTTCTTCACTTACCTTCAAAGCTCTTAAATGCATCAAAACACATTTAAACATGCTTTCCTTACACAATACCTGGAGAACTCTCCACCCCCGCACAAGAGATTACACCTTCTACTCTGCTCCCCACAATAGATACTCCAGACTTGACTATATTTTTCTATCACAAAACGACCTTCCTCTCCTCACAAATGCCTCCATCGAACCTCAATTCCTATCGGACCACAACCCAATTACGACAACCCTATCTTTCCCAGAACAGATCAAATTCAATAATATTTGGAGACTAGATCCCTCCCTACTGACAGACCAAGCCACCCTCACAGACATCACAGAACACCTACACCACTTCTTCCTAACCAACAACACCCCTGACGTTTCCCACATTTCCCAATGGGAAGCACACAAATGCGTCATCAGGGGGCTGTTGATCCAAAAGGCGGCAGCTAAGCGCAAACACCAAAAAGGGAAAATAGATGAGATTCTCAACCAAATAAAGTCCCTAGAAAACACACACAAGTCATTGTTAGCCAGACAGACCCTAGAAAGACTCGAAGAAGCAAGAGAGGAATTAAGTGAGATGATGCTCAAACGCATACAAAGACGCTTTAACCTCTCTCACAAGCTTTTTTACGAACATGGCAATAAGAGCGGTAAACTCCTAGCCCGTGCACTACAAGCCAAAAAAGCCATTGCCTCAATAAGAGCCATCCGCGACCCTCAAAACAACCTATTGTCCAGTAATGAAGACATAGCGAAACAATTTGCACTATACCATAAAAAATCTCTACAATCTTCCCCAAGTTCCTAAACCAAACAGAAATTCCAAATCCAGAAGCGAGATAATCTCCAAATTTTTATCGGAACACGGACCAACACCCATCTCACCCGAGAGAGCTCGACAGCCCTATCTCGAAAACTGAATTCCTAATGGCCCTAAAACAAATGAAACAGGGCAAGAGCCCAGGCCCAGACGGATTCTGCTTATCATACTATAAGACATTCCAGGACTCTCTAGCTGCTCCATTCCTTAACACCTTCAACCACCCAGCCACCCCCAACATCTCTCCCCAACATCTATTAGACGCCCACATATGCCTGATTCCCAAACCAGGAAAGGATATTGAAAGGCCATCAAGCTACAGACCCATATCTCTGTTAAATACAGATATAAAGATATACGCCAAAATTCTCTCCAACTGCCTCCTCCCAATCCTCAACACCGTCATATCCAGAGACCAGGTGGGGTTTATTCCCGGAAGAGAAGCCAGAGATAACACTCTGAAGGCGATTCACATACACCATTGGCTATCAAATTCCAAAATACTGGGCTTCTTCCTCTCCCTAGACGCCGAGAAGGCGTTCGACAGGGTGGCCTGGGATTACCTCTCAACATGGTCCTCAATAAACTGGGCCTAGGAGAAAGACTGATAAACAGTATAATGTCACTATACTCAAATCCCAAGGCCCAGGTCTGCGCTAATGGCACCCTGTCGGATGCCTTCCCCATCCATAACGGTACAAGCCAAGGCTGCCCTCTTTCCCCCCTACTTTTTGTCCTCACACTAGAGCCCTTAAACGTAACTCGCTCAACCAACAGTCCATCCCTCTATAAATCACGAACACTAAATCACATTAATTAAAACTTTACTCTCTATATCACCTTCTTAAGCTCCAGGCTTTCCTCTAACCCATATCTCTATTCCCCAACCCTTTCCTTATCCTCCTACACCAGACGCATCCGCCGATAAAATATTACAAAAAAGACCCACAGCTCAGGCACTTATAATCATAACCGAGACTAGTACAAATTCTTCCCGAGATCACACTCCTGTTTTTCATCCCCCCTTTCTCCCGTCGGAACCGAACATGGCAATACCTACCCCTTCCGTAGGCTGTCCCACGGTAATCGCGTCTG
>BLSH010173888.1:54465-67096 GCA_018402905.1 Glandirana rugosa | reverse complement strand
GACCCCTGTTCAACAGACCAGGATAGCCTCTTCTTCCCCTTCGCCCTGGATCTTCACAGGGGAGCCGCTAGGTTGGTGCTCTACCCTGCCTTCAAGGGACGCCATCAGGCCCGATCCAGCCTTCCAGGGTTTCTGCGATTGTGGACAGCATAGCCCTGTGCGCAGGCCCACAAAGTAGTATTGTGGCTCCTGCTCAGTAGATACTCGCCGGGTGAGCAGAACGCCACATCGGCCCAGGCAGCGACATCTGCGGTAAGTATACAGCAGTCCGGGCATATGAGACACAGCAGCTCCATCCCCTTGATGACTCCAAGGGTGATTCCTCCGCTTGGCTCCAACACAACCGGACCCCCGTGTTGATCAGGGTCCGATCCAGCATGTCCGGCAACCAGCTTAGCACTGGTAACAGACTCCCACCTTCCGGTAGCCGCAAGCACGCTGACTCTTCCAGGGTGTTTCCAGATGAGCTGGCGCCAAATGTCCTGATCAGCAGGCTTGCTGCGTGTCACAATGCTGTAACCCTTTATGTGAAGGACAAAACTTTACAGACACTCTGAGGCTAGCAGGACTTGCCCAGACTTGGTAGTTGCCGGTAGCAACAGTAAATTGTAATAGCCACCGTTTTGTTGGACGACTCCTTAACACAGTCTCTCTTTGCTCAGCAGAAATACTCCCAGGCATACTTTTACTGTAGGCAGGAATTGGAACAGACTTTTGCAAAATACTTGTAATGCCCAGCTTTAGCAGAACGCTGGGCGCATTTGTAATCCAGTGGTAATGTCCGGCTGTAGCATGGTGCATTTGTAATCCATGGGCGTGCACGCCCGCCGTGATTGCCACAGACAACGACACATGGTACAAAGTCACTGAATTACAGGATTAGTATTTAAGTGTCCGCCGCCAGCGCTGGTTCGAGCAACTGGGTAAGCAGGCCGCAATTTGGTGATGGCTCCCGCTGGTTGCTATGGACAACGACACACTTAATTTGTAGCACAGTTCAAGGGCAGAGCACACAAGTCCTTGTCCCAGTTAAGTCCGCATCAACAATAAAACAGATTACATAGTCCCCTGGCTCAGTTCTCTTGCGGTTGCTATGGGCGACGACAGGCAGCCTTACAGGTAAATCCCGGACAAGCCCCCAAATGTAGCCATGTGCTCCCTTGGGAGTGGCTGATAGTTGTGATTCACCTTATAGCTGCCCTCAATCCCACCATATCTCACACATCCAAAGTCACTGAACATGCAGGCTCTTGTTTTTGTTTGTTTTATTTAGAGGATTTAACTTGGATGGGGAAAAGGGGTGACTGTGGGATGCCCAAAGAATTGGTTACAGGACCATCTATATACACAACCGTATATACACTTTACTTCCCCCAGCACATCTCTTCTGCAGACTATTGCTCATTCACTTCTCTCTAGCACATCACTTGCAGACTATTGCTCCTTCACTTCTCTCCACCACATCTCTTAGTTCCTGACCTGAAGGGAAATTTATCATGCTCACTCAACTCCTTTCTCTTCACCACAGCTAGCACATGGTGAGGCCTGCAAATTGTCAGCAGGGCCTCTGGACCACCCGTTACAGGCCAGGGTCTTGGACCCCTCAAAGTTTAGCTTAGTATGTTGGTGCCTGCCGGGCCTTTTGATGGACTACAATTCCCAGCCAATCCCCTTTTCCAGGTCCCACTGACCTGCTTTCCTTACAGAGACACTCCTTCCCCTGACTGGCTCCCAAGGCTTACACAGACTGTCCACTATTTCTCTCCCAGACTGCTCCGACCTTTCTCTTCCAGCTCTCAGGGTCTGTCACTCACCAACTCCAGTGGATACTTTAAAGTGTTCACAGTAGCACCTCTGCCATTCTCCTAATCCCTTGTGCTGCTCCAGGAATCAACTCCACTCCTGGCTGCACCCGAGTCTCCAGGCCTCAAGGTCACCCACCCAAGACTGGGGGCTCCCTCCCGGGTAGAGGCCTCCATGGCACCTCTGCTACATCTTACACACTTTCAACCGGCACTCTCCTCCCCCCTGCTGGCAGACATCTGTATTTAAGGAGGTCTGCCCTCTGCCAATCCAGACTGTAGATTGGTCAGGGCTCCTTGTCATACATCCTCATTCGTCTCCCTTTCCAGAACCTTCTATGCTCAAGGGGGAGGAAACTCCAAGGAATGTTCCTTCCTTCTGTCTCCAGCTCCTCCCTGCGACTCCCCAGCTCAGAAGAAAACATTCAGGCCTGCACTTTCAGTCAGGCATGACTAAATTTTGCCTCTCCTAGCAAAAACTCACTACAAAACGCACCTATCACTATGGGGGAGCTACACAAGGTTTAGGAGTGTGTTTATGAGAATGTTTAACCATGCTTCCAGAAGCGCATTTGTGAGGTGTAAAGGGGTTAACCCTACTAAAAAAGAAGTAGAGATAAAAAAAAGGGATTTTATTAAAACTTACCATAAAATCCTTTTCTCCGAGTTCACTGACAGACGCAGCTCATCATGACGTGTGGGGTTTATGCTTGTCCCACTAGGCGTTAACTAGGCAGGGAAAAGAAACAGCTGGCCCCTCCCATGGTGGCCGTCCTCTCTTTCTACATAAACCCCCTCATAGCATAGCTCTTCAGTTCCTACACAAGCCGTACTAGAACAGAGCACATAGGGGCGGGTGCTGCGTCTGTTAGTGAACTCGGAGAAAAGGATTTTACGGTAAGTTTTAATAAAATCCCTTTTTCTCTTATCGTTCACTGACAGACGCAGCTCATCATGACCTGTGGGGACGTCCCCAAGCTGTGTCAAAAAGAGGTGTGGGTAAACGCTAACAACAGTACCCAACTGAACCTCTAAGGAAGCGCCAGACGCGCCTACACTGCCGCTTGCAAAACTTTGCGGCCAAAAGCAGCATCCGAAGATGCAAACACATCAACTTTATAAAACTTAGTGAAAGTGTGAACCGAGGCCCAAGTGGCTGCCTTGCACACCTGCGACACCGAGGCCTGGTGTCTGAAAGCCCAGGAAGTGCTAACAGCCCGGGTAGAATGAGCCATGACCGGAAAAGGGGGAACCTTGCCCCAAACAGAATACGCATGGGTCACGGTTGTTCTAATCCAACGAGAAATCGTAGCCGACGAGGCCACCAACCCTTTGCGCGGGCCCTCTGGCAGTACAAACAAGGCATCAGCTTTTCGAAAAGAAGCTGTAGCTGCCAAGTACACCCGTAAGGCCCTCACCACGTCCAAAGCATGCAACTCAAACTCCTTTGGGTGCAATGGGCGAGGGCACAATGAAGGAAGGACAACATCTTCATTAATGTGAAAGGAAGAAACCACCTTCGGAAGGAAAGAAGGAGAGAGTCGCAAGACCGCCTTATCCTTATGCATGACTAAGTAGGGAGACTTGCACGATAGTGCTGCTAATTCAGACACCCGTCTGGCGGAAGTGATGGCAACTAAATGTAAGGAAATCTCCCTGATATTCTCATAAGGTGGTTTCTGAAGAACAGAAAGCACCAAATTCAGATCCCACGGAGCCATCGGAGTCCTCACCCGAGGCGCCACGTGTCGCGCACCTTGTACAAAGGTACGAATCAACGAGTGCGAAGCTAAGGGTCTCTGGAAGAGAATCGCCAGAGCCGATACCTGGCCCTTGAGAGTACTCAAAGCCAGTTTTTTGTTCCTTGAGAGTACTCAAAGCCAGTTTTTTGTTCAGGCCCTGTTGCAAAAAAGTCAGGACCCTAGACATGACATAAGAGCAAGGGTTATGACCCTCCGCCTCGCACCAAGCTATGTAAGCCTTCCAGGTGCTGTGATAAATCTTGCGAGAAGTACACTTGCAAGCTTTTAACGAAGTAGGGATTACGGAGTCGGCGACTCCCCTGTCCCTTAGCACCTGGGACTCAATAGCCAAGCCGTCAAAGCCAGCGAGGGTAAAGCAGGGTGCAAGATGGGTCCCTGAGACAGAAGATCGTCTCGCAGCGGGAGCCGCCAAGGGGCGTCTGCCACCATTTGCACCACGTCGGCGTACCAAGTGCGCCAAGGCCAATCTGGAGCCACCAGGATAATTGGTATCCCTTCCGCCACTATCCTGCGTATTAATCGCGGGAGCAGTCTTATCGGAGGAAAGGCGTACAGAAGACGATAACGGCCCCAGGGGGCCACGAGAGCGTCCGTGGCCACTGCCAACGGATCCTTCGTTTTGGACACAAAGGTTCTCACCTTGTGATTGAACCGGGACGCCATAAGATCCACGTCCGGCTTCCCCCATCTGCGGCAAATTTGATTGAACATCTCCGGGTGGAGGGACCACTCTCCCTGGTCCAGCGTCTGGCGACTGAGAAAGTCCGCCTGCCAGTTCTCCACACCTGGAATGTAAATGGCTGAGATCGCCGGAATGTGAAGTTCCGCCCAACGCAGTATCAGAGCTGCCTCCGCTGGAGCTGCTGGACTCCTTGTGCTGTCCTGATGGTTCACATACGCCACTGCTGCGGCATTGTCCGATTGAATTCGAATCGGACGACCCTGCAATCTCACTGTCCAGTGAAAAAGGCATAATCTGATTGCTCTCAGCTCCAGAACGTTGATGGGGAGGCGAGCTTCCTGTGCCGACCAACGGCCCTGGGCAGATAGCTGCCCCAGGATCCCTCCCCAGCCCGAAAGACTTAGGGCCAAGTCCCGAAGCCACCAGGTCAGAGACGCCCTGGTCTGGGAGCTCAGACGGATCAGAAGGTCCAACGATCGAGGGGACCTGTCCCACCGAGCCAGAATCGCTCGCTGAAGGAGACGAGTGTGACTCTGGGCGAATGGTATCGCCTCGAACAACGAGACCATGAGCCCCAGCACCCGCATACAGAAACGTAATGAAGACTGATGGTGCGACAAAAGAGTGCGCACTGCCGACTGCAGACACAGCAACTTGGCCGGAGGGAGGAACACCCTCGCCTGCTCTGTGTCTAGAATTAGACCCAGATACTCCAGGAGACGGGATGGAGACACCGACGACTTCTGCAGGTTCAGTAACCAGCCGAAGTCCAGCAGTGAAGTCATTGTGATTCCCACATTCTCCTCCAGAGCCGAGGCGGACTCCGCTCGCAGGAGCAGATCGTCCAGGTATGCCACTACCGCAATGCCTCTCTGTCGCAGCAACGCCAACACCGGGGCTAGCAGTTTTGTGAAAACTCGAGGTGCTGAGGCCAGGCCGAGGGGACTGCCACAAATTGAAAATGGAGGTCTCCCACCGCAAAGCGCAGGAAGCGCGGATGTCGTGGATGAATGGGTACATGGAGGTACGCATCCCTGATGTCCAGGGACGCCAAAAATTCCCCCTGATGAAGGGCGGAAAGGACCGAGCGGATAGATTCCATCCAGAATTTCCGCGCCCTGACATACCGGTTCAGGGCCTTCAGGTCCAGTACGGGCCGAACTCCCCCCTTTTTTGGGAACTACGAAAAGATTTGAGTAGAACCCTCGAAACCTCTCTTCTGGGGGCACTGGCACGATCACCCCCTGGTCTGAGAGCGCTTGTACAGCCCCAAAAAGGGCCTCCCGGCGTTCCTGCGGGAGCCCTAAATTTGATGGGAAGAACCTGTTTGGGGGCAGAGTGATGAACTCTATCCTGTACTTCTTCACGGACCCAGCGGTCGGAAATGTGAGCCAGCCACCGGTCTGCGCACCCCAGAAGACGTCCCCCCACCCGAGGCCCGGGTGGGGGCAACCCATCAGGCTGAGGAGGACTTGTCTTCCACCTTTTCGGTTTTGCGCTGCCACAGCCGTCTTCCGGCCCCTGCAGCGACCTTACCGGGGCGGGTCCCTTTACCTGTTGCGCCCGGGGCGCGAAAAAACTTCTTTTGACCCTTGTAAAGGGAGGTCAGCAAGACCTTTTTTGGAAGCGTGGTCACCGGACGCAACCAAAGTATTCGTTATTCTTGACAACATCGGCAGTAAATCAACGGCCGCATCACAAAGGTACTTGAACCCTTGGAGTAAAAACTCAGCCTTCTGCGGCGCATCCATCAGGCGACCGTCTTCCAGGTCCTTCAGGAGCTCTTCCATACACTCGGATAAATGTTGTGCCGCCATGGCGGACGCCAAGGCCGGTCGCACAGCGGAACCTGCCACCAGGAACAGCGACTTTAAAAGCGCCTCTGTTTTTCTATCAGCGGGATCCTTAAAAGAAGGAGTCCCTTCCAGAGGAATGGTTGTCGCTTTACTAAGGCGTGCTATCGGTGGGTCCACCACAGGCGATTCCCATTTTTTTAAAAAGCTTTCCTCAAAGGGATAGCGAGCAGCGAACCGTTTTGACAGCGAAGAAGAGTGCTGTGGACGCTGCCATTCACGATAAAGAAAATGATCAAAAAAATCATTGTAGGGATAAGCCTTGGGGGCCCCAGGGGGCCTAGAGGACCCACACACATACGCAGAAGACCGCGATTCGCCATCCTGATCCAGTTGCAGCTTAGTGCGAATGCCAGTGATAATGGTAGCAACCAACGCTTTCTCGCGCGCAGCCGCCGCCCCTGATCCCCTTCATCGTCTGATGGGCCCAGTTCCCCATCGGATAGGTCCGCTAGGGTCCCTGAGACCCCTGAGGCCACTTCCGGCTCAGAATCCTCCCCTGATGAGTAATGAGGAGGAGGGGGACGCTTCTTGGGGACCTGTTGGGCGACCTCCGCCCAGGGGAGAAATTCGCTAAAGACCACCCGCAGCTGGTCCAAAAATGCCCCTTGCGCAGATTGCGCTTCCTCAGCAGGTTCAGCAGTGTAATCTGCCATTGCTTTCCCCCAGAACAAACTCTTAGTGACTAAGGAGAATGAGGCACCCCCACACTGCCGCACACCAACACCCCACAGTGCACCAGGGAACCCAAGAGGACTGCTCCCACCGCCACCAGCACGCACTTGTTGTTCCGCTGCCTGTTTCTGGATGGATCGTCAGAAGAGCTGGGCCGCCAGATCACCACCGTTCCACAGAAAAGGGAAATGGTGCAGACACGTGTATTTGCAGAGGCATGCAATAAAAATGGCCGCCGTTAAACACTAGAGGCCAAAACACACCTTCAGGGAACGTGCAGTACCGCAAATGGCCGCTTTGAGCGCTAGAGGGAAAGCCCCATGGGCCCAAAATGTCTGCGGCTACGGCAAAATTGCGGCCGATCGCCGCATGGCGGCGAAAATCGATACGACCGCCCAGACGATCGGTGCGGTGTGAGGGGGGGTGCGGGGGGTGAACGGGAGCTCCACGCGTCCCACCAGCGGCTACCCAGCAAGAATTTTTTTTTTTTTTTGTTTTGCGGCCATCGGTCCCCCTTTCCGCCCCTAAAAAGGGGGGAAGGCAGGAACTCTCACTCACCACTCCGACGAGCGCCGTGGGTAGCCACCCAGTCGCAGACCTTCCGCCCCCTCTTGGGCGGTATGCTGCAGGCCAGAAAATCGCCCTTCCCGAATCGCATCCGGGAGTGGGCGCAAGGGGGGGTCACCCCAGGCCGCCCGCACGGAACGGGCACAATGCGGCGGGTCCCCGTACGTCGGGACTGGCTCGCATCGGTTGGCCAGGTCGGGGAAAGTACAAAGCCCATGGACTCTCTATGCCCCGACCGGCTTCTTGATAGCAGATCAAATGCTTGATAGAAGACAAATAAAAGTAAAAGAAAATTAAATAAAAAGAATGGTCACAAACAGGACCGCAATTCCCCTGAAGGGAAGCCAGGTCAACTCCTTGCAAACTAGGCATTGAAAGTGAAGAGCTATGCTATGTGAGGGTTTATGTAGGAAGAGAGGACGGCCACCATGGGAGGGGCCAGCTGTTTCTTTTCCCTGCCTAGTTAACTCCTGGTGGGACGAGCATAAAACCCCACACGTCATGATGAGCTGCGTCTGTCAGTGAACGATAGAAGAAATATGGTTATAAAAATAACGGCATCTATATAAAACAAAGTTGATAGGGAAGTGATAATCTGAATCTTTAAATCTAAATGGTTGTTTTGAAAATCAGAATATGGTTGTCTGTTATATTTAATATTTCCATAAAAATGAATGCATTAGATAGACATGTTAAAATCTGTTGTTATGTTGCCTTGCTGTGGAACAGTTAATAGAAGCAAAAATGCTACAGTAATATATTTTGTAACCCGTGGCTAATCCTTCTTATCACCCAATCTTACCTTTCCTGCATTGCCTTGGTTACCAGCTAAGGTTTAAATGACTGAATATAAAAGGTCAGTCTAACCAAAGCTGATATTTCTGCTGTTGGATTAATTCAATTACTGGCCATAAGAATTACAGCATATATATATGAATCCAAAAACAAAAATTAATTTTTTTCCAGCTTATCAGTCCTTAGATGTGGTGGCTGCATTCGTTTTCTGTTGTTAGACTTTTTTTCCTTTATTTTCACCTGGTGATCTGGCCAATAACACATATCCTACCTTAGGGTGGCTGCATTCATTCCTCTACTGTATGAATGGAGGAGCAAGGTACCCACTCATGGAAAGAAGCATTGTCACCCTGTGGTGAGGTTAGTGTTAGATGGACTAGTAGTATTACAGTGTTTAGGTTTAGGAGTGTGTCTATGGGAATGTTTGACCATTCTTCCAGAAGCGCATTTGTGAGGTCAGGCACTGATGTTGGACGAGAAGGCCTGGCTCGCAGTCTCCACTCTAATTCATCCCAGAGGGGGTTCTATCGGGTTGAGGTCAGGACTCTGTGCAGGCCAGTCAAGTTCCTCCACCCCAAACTCCCTCATCCATGTCTTTATGGACCTTGGGTGGGCCAACTCAATATTGAACCCTACGGACTAAGACTGGGATGCCAGTAAAGTTCATGTGCGTGTAAAGGCAGACGTCCCAATACTTTTAGTAATATAGTGTACCGTATATGCCATTTCTGATTTTTCCCATAAGTCCGCTTGGATTTGGGGTTACTGCTACAGTACAGCTACATACAGCCATGATACCAGGATCTCTTTGTTCATGGAATTATCTCTGCTTTTGGACTGGGCGATTGTAGAGTTGTAGAATATTTAGACCAGCCTTTTGGGAAGAATCCCTATAGAAGCAGAAAGTTCGCACTGAGGAGTGTGTGTAAATGGAGCTTTGAGAAAATCCCCCTTTGAGGTGTACTGTCAATGCAGATGATTCTATAATGTGTCTAGTGGCAGTGCATCATGAAGCTAAGCAACCTGATTGCTCTGAGTGTTGCCAAACTTTCCCCCACACGATAGACTGTCATCGATGACATACACTGTAAGCGTACTAAGCAGCTCACCAGAAGGTTTCCCAGTATGAATGTGCTGAACAGCTTTAGGACTGTGGGCTGCTATAGATTTGTGCCAACCTGTGATTAGGTCTAAAGAACTAAATCAACCAACATCCTATGCATTTAGGTGATATTGTTCTGCCTGTTAGAGTTTTAGGTCAAATTTATTTTTTGTCTCTTTTTATTTATAAATGTTAAACTATTTTACATTTGTTTACTATTTATATAAAACATATATATGTATATATATTTATATATATGTATATTTTTTACAAATAAACATTTAATACAAGCTGCATCCTGGACACTGAGATTCCCATAGATTATGGGTTTTCTAAAAAGAGAGCACAACAGAATCTGTTTGCCTTCCAACTCTCTCTCTCTCTGAATTCAATTACCTATGGCTTCTGTGAACAGAGCAGTGAGGAAGAGAAAAGTCACTACTTTGACCCATTCAGTTGTTATGTTTATGTTATGAAAAAAAAATGTTTGCCTTTACAATTATTTTACATCACTGAGAACCCACTAAAGAAGGAGCATAACAATATACTTAACACTAGTCTAGTAAATCCCCATGGAAAGGCATTAAGGAATGAAATAAACCTCTTTCAGCCTAAAATGGATGATACCATAGATAGAACATTAAGATGAATGTAGCCTTGAATACAAGATATAAGCCTAGATATGTCAAATTGTGTACCGATGTTAGAATTTTGCTCGCTATTATGCATTGAGCAGTATGTCTTTCATGTGTAGCAAACCTTTGTGTACATAGTTGGTTAGTGTGGGTACATTTAGCTTGGCTTCACTATATCCTGTGAACCAAGAGTTATTTGGGTCATGTAGAGTTTAGCTGGCAGGATCTGAGTGCTGGATCTCAGTCACCCCCCTATCCCCCCCCCCCCCTCAGACTTCTGGAAGCTCCTAGAGGGTTGCAGAACTTAATGGGTGGCAGGGTAAAGCTCAAACAATCCATGGGCACTCTACCAATACCTGGGGTAAAGGCCTCCCTGTAAGGTGGAGAGTGGCCCATAAGTATTCGGGAGCCTAGCCTGGCCAGAATGAGTATCCGGGATCCAGAGTACTGGAGGGCACCCATGTGCAGGAGAGGGCCTTGCCTTTGGGCAGGAGGCATTTAGCTAGCTGTAGTCATGAGAGAGAAGAGAGAGAGTGCTAGGAACAGGAGCCAGAGAGGGACCCTCACCCCCCTTCAGCCTCATCCAGGAGACACCCTGCTGAGCAAGTGGAACCTGTACAGAAGGAGGCCTGCACAGAAGTCACTACCATGCTACAGGATTTCAAGGGACTAAGTGGGAACCTCTACTTATTAATCATCCCCCAAGCCAAAAGAAAGGGAGAAAGCAGCCGGGGCAAAATTTAGCTAGACTTCAGAAGGGACAGCGTACAGCTTACCATCAATTCTGCTTGGGGAAAGCTCAAGTGAAGCCAGGTATGCTGACATTTTTGCTAAAGAAAGAGAATATTTGCAGTCTGTATGGGACTTGTACTTTAACCAGTAAGGATCCAGTAAGGGCTTGTGATTATTCCTATGGGAGTGCAGTCTGGGATCTGTTCTGAAAGTTGGGAGCAGTTATAGTGGATGTAAACCCACCACTCACCCAGTATAAACGAATGGCACAGTATTAATGTATATATACATGCAAGCCTCCTACAAGTATCCCTTCCTGCAAATGTTACCCCCCCCCTTCAGCAGTAGCAGCCCCACAAAACTCTGGAATCAGTGGGTGTCTCTGTTTGCTGGAGCTCGGTGGGTGGAGTTGTGATGTCACAAGACTCCCCACCCACCTCTACACTCTCATACTCTCCTATTCCTGAGTTTTGAGAAACATATGTCAAAACTCAGGAAAGTCGCCGCATTACTTCAGCATGCAAAATCATGCTGAGGTGTGGAGTAGCCAATTCTGGGAGAGCTGGAGAAGAAAGGAGGGGGTGTTGTGAAGCTCTGTATCCTCGTGCATGAGATAAGGAAATGAGCTGTCAGTCACAACATGGGGGAAGAAACAGTCACATATTTCTATGTGTGTCTGTTTTTTACCTACTGAAAAAAAGATAGGAGGATTGCTCAGAGCTGGATTAACTCTTCGTGGCAAGACTGGGCATAGATGACATGACATCCTCTACTCCAGTGGCGGCTGAGGGGGCTGAGGGGAGCTGAGCCCTGAGTGGTCCCCTGAAAAGTCCCGGGTCTCGGGGTAGTCTAACTCCATTATTAGCACCAAGCCTCGAGCGGCCTTTAACAAAATAGACTGATGCAGCGGCGCCTATGATGGACATCACCACGCTGGCCCAATCCCGCTAGCACGGGATGTGTGACATCTATAGGATGCTGCTGCAACCAAAAGGCAGGAGTGACACTGCGGGGCGGTGCCGGGCAGCTATGATGGATGTTAAGACTGAGACAGATACAGGCTGGCTTAGAGCTTGGAATAGACTCTGGAAGGAACTGAAGGAAGGAGCTGCTCAGCGGAGGTACAGTCACCGGTGTGTAGACCCCTGCCCTGCCCAAATTTCCACCTTCTCTGGCCGCTGGGGAGTTGTAGTCCTAGGGAGAGAGAGAGAGAAAGGGACAGAGAGGGAGAGAGAGAAAGAGCACAGAGGGACTACTACAACTCCCAGCACGTCAGAGAGAGAAAGGGGGAAGGGGGCAGCAAGAAAGAATGAGAAATAAACAGAAAAAACAGAGGAACTACAAGTACCAGCAGAGAGAGGAGAGGGGGAGAAATGCTGAAATGCTGGTACTTGTAGTTCCTCTGTTTTTTTGCTGGGAGTTGTAGTCCCTCTGTCAGGGGCGTTGCTAGGTGGGAAAAAGACCTGGGCCTGAAGCCCGAAGAAATGCGGCGGTGGTTTAAATTGAATTGTGGGTGTGGCTTAAAGGGGCATGGCTCAAATTGCGAGTCTGAGATGAACGAGGGAGGGATGGAGGAAGAGTTAGGGAGGAAAGGAGAGAGAAGAGAAGGAAGGAAAGAAAGGTGGATGGAGGGACAGCAGGCCCAGATCCTACACCACAATGGTAATATGTGTATTCCAAAAAGTTTAACGATCAGCAGAGAAAGATATTCCAAACACCGGTCTTAGCATTTCAATCATCCCATGGTTGGTATGGTGTCAGGATGATTGAAGCGCATTATTTTTATTATTATATTGTAATATAAAATGAAATAGTTCAACTCACCATAAAGCATAATCTGTGGGAGCCCCGAATGTGTCACGTCACCTACTACCAGATGCCATCAGGTATCCCCAGCAGAGTCCCTCTTTACATTAGGTGTGGGGGAGGGAAAGAGAGAGGGGGGGGAGAGTAAAAGATAGAGAGAGAGAGAGAGAGAAGGAAGAGAAGAGAGAGGAAAGGAGGGATTGAGAAGGAGGTAGGGAG